>JAODUO010003760.1:0-13826 GCA_025642075.2 Ridgeia piscesae | reverse complement strand
TATATACTAGACTTGCGTGGGGTGCACCACTTCTCTCGCGTCGTGTTCTGAGAGTTTTTTGTCGTTCACACTTCGGAATCAAATCAGAAGACCTGAAACGAAACAGCAGACATTTGGCAACTTCAGTATGAAAACAAAACCACAAAGCAACTAACAGGGAATAGTCGCATCATATAACGATTGGTATTGAGCTACACAAACCGAACGCCCTACAAATAGTATCGCATTGCAGAGTAAATCTTTGTGCGAACGAATGTCTTGTATCACACCGCCTCACGCACTTCGACGACATGTATTTGATTTAACAACAGCTTTTGTTTCATTGCGTTGCGTACAAGCATTTCGTGTATTCATAAAAAGTTTGGAATGGCATGTAATGCTTCAGATGCATGATTGCGTAGCCTGCATACAGCACTTGTGGCGTCGCCGCTAACACGTTTTAGAATTACATATCGACGAGAGTAGAGTGCCAACATTTAAACGGAACTTCTGTCGTTGAGAGTATATATTATTGCGAAGGTCAATAAAACTAATGTTAAATTAGATACTGCCCAAACCTCTGTTTGCATAGGCATAGATGGAAAGCTTAAGACATTGACCACTCATCGAAGAGTGGTATGCGACATGTACAGTGGACTGTGAATGAGAACAAGAATATAAATGTTGTGCCATTTCCGACAATAATTAGGCACTTGTGTAACATGCAAACTACATGCTCCTACAGTTGAACATTCATTACTGGAGGCGCGGGTAGTGTAGTGGGTAGCGCGCATCCAACTGGCAAACCGACTGCCCGGGTTTAATAAGAGCGGACACAGCAGGCCTGACATATTGGGAATTAAAATCAATGGACATAGACTAACATTGTTGAATATAATCGATGCTATACGCCACGCATATTGACAAACATCGTACAGAAAAAGTTCCCGAATGTCGCACAGACCGCTGCACCATAATAAAACTGTAGTCTTATGCGTGTACGTGATGACAACATGAACCTGTGCAAGGGCAGACATTGAAAGAAAGAAGGAGTAGTCGGAAGAAAGCGCCCTCCCCCTCCCCAGTTTGCCTATATCAACGGCGTCGCCATCTTGAAATCTGACGTTGTCAGAACGAAAATAGCGCGTTTGCCGTATTGTCGTGACGTCACAGTAGGGATGTCCCTTCCGGTTTCGCGCCATTACCACGCCGCGCAGCCGAATGCTGGAAAAAGATGCCAATTTCTTTAATGTAATCTCGGCCGCATCGCTGTGGGATTTACGCCTTTGATGCCAGTGGGGTGAAGGAATGTGGGGATGTGTAATAATTGAGTCTACTTGTGTCAACGTCTTTAGTCACTGTACATATTATAAGGCTCTTTTTATTGTGTTTTTTCTCAGGTGTCTTCGCCAGATGAAGGTTCAGAGACGCATTGTCCAAAGCAGGCGACTTCTGACAGCATTACTGGACGACCGGGCGCGATTGGGTGAAGACTGGCGACGCGGATCAGTCATTTGAAAGTGAGTGAAACCTTGTGTTTATCGAGTACAGCCACTTTGTGCAGGTGCAGTATAACGTGTTGATGTAATTGTAAATGTAGGCCGATCACCGGGAGAACTAAATATAACTTGACATAGATGTCATGTATAATAACAATTGCGAGTGGACATTAGTCTTAATGTTACAGTTCTCACAAAGACGAGAAAACAAACGAAACATTTTAATTAGGTGATTGATGTAGCTAGTTTTCACGCTATGTGATTGATCAGAACTGATATAAAGAAGATGGTTTAGACTTCGAATAGTTTCCTCGTAACCACTCCAGGTGGTGCTTTTTGGGTCTAGCCGCAATATCTCTCAGTTGTATGCATTCAATCGAATGTGCTCTCATTGTATTAAGAAGTAAATTGGCTGGAGCAAGTGCAAAACATCCAACTATGGCAGTCACATCACCTTGTGAGCGAAGCGAGTTTCTTTTGCACACAGACAACTTGGCTACATTAATTATTAGATTCCAACATAAGTAATGTCAAAATATGATGTTAAAATAAGGCACATGGAACGAAACTTGTATAAGGGGCCGAGATCGCACCGCGGAAACTAACTTAACATTGGTAAGCATAAGCACCAATCGCGCGAATGTCACACACATTCTCGCACGCAAACAGACACCCACTCAATACAGTTGGTTCTCTGTCTGTCATTACACCAAACACAACGCTCTGATCTCGACTGGAAACAGTATGCTTAGGGAGCAGCATGCAAATGCAACCGTAGGCCAGGCGCTTTGTTGTAGCGTAAGTCACGAGTACACAATTGGTTTGTCTTCTTCTGAAACAAGTGTAGAGATCAATCGATATTTTAAGACGTATATTGATTGCAAACACACATTACTCGGCATGCACACTTGTATGTAGGTAGTGACGGAGATCCGCTTCCTTTTGAGGCATTGCGCATAGCCATGCAATCAATAGCGTGCGATACAGTGATAACTGCCAACAGGCCAGGTCGTTGGCCATACCATGAGCGCTATGCCGACAAACAGGTAACGCCAAAAGCTAGACATAACAGTCATGACGAAGCACCATACGAAAAAAACAAAGGTTCTTCCAAACTACCCAGGCAACTACACGATTATATACTAGACTTGCGTGGGGTGCACCACTTCTCTCGCGTCGTGTTCTGAGAGTTTTTGTCGTTCACACTTCGGAATCAAATCAGAAGACCTGAAACGAAACAGCAGACATTTGGCAACTTCAGTATGAAAACAAAACCACAAAGCAACTAACAGGGAATAGTCGCATCATATAACGATTGGTATTGAGCTACACAAACCGAACGCCCTACAAATAGTATCGCATTGCAGAGTAAATCTTTATGCGAACGAATGTCTTGTATCACACCGCCTCACGCACTTCGACGACATGTATTTGATTTAACAACAGCTTTTGTTTCATTGCGTTGCGTAGAAGCATTTCGTGTATTCCTAAAAAAAAGTTTGGAATGGCATGTAATGCTTCAATGCATGATTGCGTAGCCTGCATACAGCACTCGTGGCGTCGCCGCTAACACGTTTTAGAATTACAGATCGACGAGAGTAGAGTGCCAACATTTAAACGGAACTGCTGTCGTTGAGAGTATATATTATTGCGAAGGTCAATAAAACTAATGTTAAATTAGATACTGCCCAAACTTCTGATTGCATAGGCATAGATGGAAAGCTTAAGACATTGACAACTCATCGAAGAGTGGTATGCGACATGTACAGTGGACTGTGAATGAGAACAAGAATATAAATGTTGTGCCATTTCCGACAAGAATTAGGCACTTGTGTAGCATGCAAACTACATGCTCCTACAGTTGAACATTCATTACGGGAGGCGCGGGTAGTGTAGTGGGTAGCGCGCATCCAACTGGCAAACCGACTGCCCGGGTTTAATAAGAGCGGACACAGCAGGCCTGACATATTTGGAATTAAAATCAATGGACATAGACTAACATTGTTGAATATAATCGATGCTATACGCCACGCATATTGACAAACATCGTACAGAAAAAAGTTCCCGAATGTCGCACAGACCGCTGCACCATAATAAAACTGTAGTCTTACGCGTGTACGTGATGACAACATGAACCTGTGCAAGGGCAGACATTGAAAGAAAGAAGGAGTAGTCGGAAGAAAGCGCCCTCCCCCTCCCCAGTTTGCCTATATCAACGGCGTCGCCATCTTGAAATCTGACGTTGTCAGAACGAAAATAGCGCGTTTGCCGTATTGTCGTGACGTCACAGTAGGGATGTCCCTTCCGGTTTCGCGCCATTACCACGCCGCGCAGCCGAATGCTGGAAAAAGATGCCAATTTCTTTAATGTAATCTCGGCCGCATCGCTGTGGGATTTACGCCTTTGATGCCAGTGGGGTGAAGGAATGTGGGGATGTGTAATAATTGAGTCTACTTGTGTCAACGTCTTTAGTCACTGTACATATTATAACGCTCTTTTTATTGTGTTTTTTCTCAGGTGTCTTCGCCAGATGAAGGTTCAGAGACGCATTGTCCAAAGCAGGCGACTTCTGGCAGCATTACTGGACGACCGGGCGCGATTGGGTGAAGACTGGCGACGCGGATCAGTCATTTGAAAGTGAGTGAAACCTTGTGTTTATCGAGTACAGCCACTTTGTGCAGGTGCAGTATAACGTGTTGATGTAATTGTAAATGTAGGCCGATCACCGGGAGAACTAAATATAACTTGACATAGATGTCATGTATAATAACAATTGCGAGTGGACATTAGTCTTAATGTTACAGTTCTCACAAAGACGAGAAAACAAACGAAACATTTTAATTAGGTGATTGATGTAGCTAGTTTTCACGCTATGTGATTGATCAGAACTGATATAAAGAAGATGGTTTAGACTTCGAATAGTTTCCTCGTAACCACTCCAGGTGGTGCTTTTTGGGTCTAGCCGCAATATCTCTCAGTTGTATGCATTCAATCGAATGTGCTCTCATTGTATTAAGAAGTAAATTGGCTGGAGCAAGTGCAAAACATCCAACTATGGCAGTCACATCACCTTGTGAGCGAAGCGAGTTTCTTTTGCACACAGACAACTTGGCTACATTAATTATTAGATTCCAACATAAGTAATGTCAAAATATGATGTTAAAATAAGGCACATGGAACGAAACTTGTATAAGGGGCCGAGATCGCACCGCGGAAACTAACTTAACATTGGTAAGCATAAGCACCAATCGCGCGAATGTCACACACATTCTCGCACGCAAACAGACACCCACTCAATACAGTTGGTTCTCTGTCTGTCATTACACCAAACACAACGCTCTGATCTCGACTGGAAACAGTATGCTTAGGGAGCAGCATGCAAATGCAACCGTAGGCCAGGCGCTTTGTTGTAGCGTAAGTCACGAGTACACAATTGGTTTGTCTTCTTCTGAAACAAGTGTAGAGATCAATCGATATTTTAAGACGTATATTGATTGCAAACACACATTACTCGGCATGCACACTTGTATGTAGGTAGTGACGGAGATCCGCTTCCTTTTGAGGCATTGCGCATAGCCATGCAATCAATAGCGTGCGATACAGTGATAACTGCCAACAGGCCAGGTCCTTGGCCATACCATGAGCGCTATGCCGACAAACAGGTAACGCCAAAAGCTAGACATAACAGTCATGACGAAGCACCATACGAAAAAAACAAAGGTTCTTCCAAACTACCCAGGCAACTACACGATTATATACTAGACTTGCGTGGGGTGCACCACTTCTCTCGCGTCGTGTTCTGAGAGTTTTTTGTCGTTCACACTTCGGAATCAAATCAGAAGACCTGAAACGAAACAGCAGACATTTGGCAACTTCAGTATGAAAACAAAACCACAAAGCAACTAACAGGGAATAGTCGCATCATATAACGATTGGTATTGAGCTACACAAACCGAACGCCCTACAAATAGTATCGCATTGCAGAGTAAATCTTTATGCGAACGAATGTCTTGTATCACACCGCCTCACGCACTTCGACGACATGTATTTGATTTAACAACAGCTTTTGTTTCATTGCGTTGCGTAGAAGCATTTCGTGTATTCCTAAAAAAAGTTTGGAATGGCATGTAATGCTTCAATGCATGATTGCGTAGCCTGCATACAGCACTCGTGGCGTCGCCGCTAACACGTTTTAGAATTACAGATCGACGAGAGTAGAGTGCCAACATTTAAACGGAACTGCTGTCGTTGAGAGTATATATTATTGCGAAGGTCAATAAAACTAATGTTAAATTAGATACTGCCCAAACTTCTGATTGCATAGGCATAGATGGAAAGCTTAAGACATTGACAACTCATCGAAGAGTGGTATGCGACATGTACAGTGGACTGTGAATGAGAACAAGAATATAAATGTTGTGCCATTTCCGACAAGAATTAGGCACTTGTGTAGCATGCAAACTACATGCTCCTACAGTTGAACATTCATTACGGGAGGCGCGGGTAGTGTAGTGGGTAGCGCGCATCCAACTGGCAAACCGACTGCCCGGGTTTAATAAGAGCGGACACAGCAGGCCTGACATATTTGGAATTAAAATCAATGGACATAGACTAACATTGTTGAATATAATCGATGCTATACGCCACGCATATTGACAAACATCGTACAGAAAAAGTTCCCGAATGTCGCACAGACCGCTGCACCATAATAAAACTGTAGTCTTATGCGTGTACGTGATGACAACATGAACCTGTGCAAGGGCAGACATTGAAAGAAAGAAGGAGTAGTCGGAAGAAAGCGCCCTCCCCCTCCCCAGTTTGCCTATATCAACGGCGTCGCCATCTTGAAATCTGACGTTGTCAGAACGAAAATAGCGCGTTTGCCGTATTGTCGTGACGTCACAGTAGGGATGTCCCTTCCGGTTTCGCGCCATTACCACGCCGCGCAGCCGAATGCTGGAAAAAGATGCCAATTTCTTTAATGTAATCTCGGCCGCATCGCTGTGGGATTTACGCCTTTGATGCCAGTGGGGTGAAGGAATGTGGGGATGTGTAATAATTGAGTCTACTTGTGTCAACGTCTTTAGTCACTGTACATATTATAAGGCTCTTTTTATTGTGTTTTTTCTCAGGTGTCTTCGCCAGATGAAGGTTCAGAGACGCATTGTCCAAAGCAGGCGACTTCTGACAGCATTACTGGACGACCGGGCGCGATTGGGTGAAGACTGGCGACGCGGATCAGTCATTTGAAAGTGAGTGAAACCTTGTGTTTATCGAGTACAGCCACTTTGTGCAGGTGCAGTATAACGTGTTGATGTAATTGTAAATGTAGGCCGATCACCGGGAGAACTAAATATAACTTGACATAGATGTCATGTATAATAACAATTGCGAGTGGACATTAGTCTTAATGTTACAGTTCTCACAAAGACGAGAAAACAAACGAAACATTTTAATTAGGTGATTGATGTAGCTAGTTTTCACGCTATGTGATTGATCAGAACTGATATAAAGAAGATGGTTTAGACTTCGAATAGTTTCCTCGTAACCACTCCAGGTGGTGCTTTTTGGGTCTAGCCGCAATATCTCTCAGTTGTATGCATTCAATCGAATGTGCTCTCATTGTATTAAGAAGTAAATTGGCTGGAGCAAGTGCAAAACATCCAACTATGGCAGTCACATCACCTTGTGAGCGAAGCGAGTTTTTTTTGCACACAGACAACTTGGCTACATTAGTTATTAGATTCCAACATAAGTAATGTCAAAATATGATGTTAAAATAAGGCACATGGAACGAAACTTGTATAAGGGGCCGAGATCGCACCGCGGAAACTAACTTAACATTGGTAAGCATAAGCACCAATCGCGCGAATGTCACACACATTCTCGCACGCAAACAGACACCCACTCAATACAGTTGGTTCTCTGTCTGTCATTACACCAAACACAACGCTCTGATCTCGACTGGAAACAGTATGCTTAGGGAGCAGCATGCAAATGCAACCGTAGGCCAGGCGCTTTGTTGTAGCGTAAGTCACGAGTACACAATTGGTTTGTCTTCTTCTGAAACAAGTGTAGAGATCAATCGATATTTTAAGACGTATATTGATTGCAAACACACATTACTCGGCATGCACACTTGTATGTAGGTAGTGACGGAGATCCGCTTCCTTTTGAGGCATTGCGCATAGCCATGCAATCAATAGCGTGCGATACAGTGATAACTGCCAACAGGCCAGGTCCTTGGCCATACCATGAGCGCTATGCCGACAAACAGGTAACGCCAAAAGCTAGACATAACAGTCATGACGAAGACCATACAAAAAAAACAAAGGTTCTTCCAAACTACCCAGGCAACTACACGATTATATACTAGACTTGCGTGGGGTGCACCACTTCTCTCGCGTCGTGTTCTGAGAGTTTTTTGTCGTTCACACTTCGGAATCAAATCAGAAGACCTGAAACGAAACAGCAGACATTTGGCAACTTCAGTATGAAAACAAAACCACAAAGCAACTAACAGGGAATAGTCGCATCATATAACGATTGGTATTGAGCTACACAAACCGAACGCCCTACAAATAGTATCGCATTGCAGAGTAAATCTTTATGCGAACGAATGTCTTGTATCACACCGCCTCACGCACTTCGACGACATGTATTTGATTTAACAACAGCTTTTGTTTCATTGCGTTGCGTAAAGCATTTCGTGTTTTCCCAAAAAAAAGTTTGGAATGGCATGTAATGCTTCAATGCATGATTGCGTAGCCTGCATACAGCACTCGTGGCGTCGCCGCTAACACGTTTTAGAATTACATATCGACGAGAGTAGAGTGCCAACATTTAAACGGAACTTCTGTCGTTGAGAGTATATATTATTGCGAAGGTCAATAAAACTAATGTTAAATTAGATACTGCCCAAACCTCTGTTTGCATAGGCATAGATGGAAAGCTTAAGACATTGACCACTCATCGAAGAGTGGTATGCGACATGTACAGTGGACTGTGAATGAGAACAAGAATATAAATGTTGTGCCATTTCCGACAATAATTAGGCACTTGTGTAACATGCAAACTACATGCTCCTACATTGAACATTCATTACGGAGGCGCGGGTAGTGTAGTGGGTAGCGCGCATCCAACTGGCAAACCGACTGCCCGGGTTTAATAAGAGCGGACACAGCAGGCCTGACATATTGGGAATTAAAATCAATGGACATAGACTAACATTGTTGAATATAATCGATGCTATACGCCACGCATATTGACAAACATCGTACAGAAAAAGTTCCCGAATGTCGCACAGACCGCTGCACCATAATAAAACTGTAGTCTTACGCGTGTACGTGATGACAACATGAACCTGTGCAAGGGCAGACATTGAAAGAAAGAAGGAGTAGTCGGAAGAAAGCGCCCTCCCCCTCCCCAGTTTGCCTATATCAACGGCGTCGCCATCTTGAAATCTGACGTTGTCAGAACGAAAATAGCGCGTTTGCCGTATTGTCGTGACGTCACAGTAGGGATGTCCCTTCCGGTTTCGCGCCATTACCACGCCGCGCAGCCGAATGCTGGAAAAAGATGCCAATTTCTTTAATGTAATCTCGGCCGCATCGCTGTGGGATTTACGCCTTTGATGCCAGTGGGGTGAAGGAATGTGGGGATGTGTAATAATTGAGTCTACTTGTGTCAACGTCTTTAGTCACTGTACATATTATAAGGCTCTTTTTATTGTGTTTTTTCTCAGGTGTCTTCGCCAGATGAAGGTTCAGAGACGCATTGTCCAAAGCAGGCGACTTCTGACAGCATTACTGGACGACCGGGCGCGATTGGGTGAAGACTGGCGACGCGGATCAGTCATTTGAAAGTGAGTGAAACCTTGTGTTTATCGAGTACAGCCACTTTGTGCAGGTGCAGTATAACGTGTTGATGTAATTGTAAATGTAGGCCGATCACCGGGAGAACTAAATATAACTTGACATAGATGTCATGTATAATAACAATTGCGAGTGGACATTAGTCTTAATGTTACAGTTCTCACAAAGACGAGAAAACAAACGAAACATTTTAATTAGGTGATTGATGTAGCTAGTTTTCACGCTATGTGATTGATCAGAACTGATATAAAGAAGATGGTTTAGACTTCGAATAGTTTCCTCGTAACCACTCCAGGTGGTGCTTTTTGGGTCTAGCCGCAATATCTCTCAGTTGTATGCATTCAATCGAATGTGCTCTCATTGTATTAAGAAGTAAATTGGCTGGAGCAAGTGCAAAACATCCAACTATGGCAGTCACATCACCTTGTGAGCGAAGCGAGTTTCTTTTGCACACAGACAACTTGGCTACATTAATTATTAGATTCCAACATAAGTAATGTCAAAATATGATGTTTAAAATAAGGCACATGGAACGAAACTTGTATAAGGGGCCGAGATCGCACCGCGGAAACTAACTTAACATTGGTAAGCATAAGCACCAATCGCGCGAATGTCACACACATTCTCGCACGCAAACAGACACCCACTCAATACAGTTGGTTCTCTGTCTGTCATTACACCAAACACAACGCTCTGATCTCGACTGGAAACAGTATGCTTAGGGAGCAGCATGCAAATGCAACCGTAGGCCAGGCGCTTTGTTGTAGCGTAAGTCACGAGTACACAATTGGTTTGTCTTCTTCTGAAACAAGTGTAGAGATCAATCGATATTTTAAGACGTATATTGATTGCAAACACACATTACTCGGCATGCACACTTGTATGTAGGTAGTGACGGAGATCCGCTTCCTTTTGAGGCATTGCGCATAGCCATGCAATCAATAGCGTGCGATACAGTGATAACTGCCAACAGGCCAGGTCCTTGGCCATACCATGAGCGCTATGCCGACAAACAGGTAACGCCAAAAGCTAGACATAACAGTCATGACGAAGCACCATACGAAAAAAACAAAGGTTCTTCCAAACTACCCAGGCAACTACACGATTATATACTAGACTTGCGTGGGGTGCACCACTTCTCTCGCGTCGTGTTCTGAGAGTTTTTTGTCGTTCACACTTCGGAATCAAATCAGAAGACCTGAAACGAAACAGCAGACATTTGGCAACTTCAGTATGAAAACAAAACCACAAAGCAACTAACAGGGAATAGTCGCATCATATAACGATTGGTATTGAGCTACACAAACCGAACGCCCTACAAATAGTATCGCATTGCAGAGTAAATCTTTATGCGAACGAATGTCTTGTATCACACCGCCTCACCACTTCGACGACATGTATTTGATTTAACAACAGCTTTTGTTTCATTGCGTTGCGTAGAAGCATTTCGTGTATTCCTAAAAAAAGTTTGGAATGGCATGTAATGCTTCAGATGCATGATTGCGTAGCCTGCATACAGCATTTGTGGCGTCGCCGCTAACACGTTTTAGAATTACATATCGACGAGAGTAGAGTGCCAACATTTAAACGGAACTTCTGTCGTTGAGAGTATATATTATTGCGAAGGTCAATAAAACTAATGTTAAATTAGATACTGCCCAAACTTCTGTTTGCATAGGCATAGATGGAAAGCTTAAGACATTGACACTCATCGAAGAGTGGTATGCGACATGTACAGTGGACTGTGAATGAGAACAAGAATATAAATGTTGTGCCATTTCCGACAAGAATTAGGCACTTGTGTAGCATGCAAACTACATGCTCCTACAGTTGAACATTCATTACGGGAGGCGCGGGTAGTGTAGTGGGTAGCGCGCATCCAACTGGCAAACCGACTGCCCGGGTTTAATAAGAGCGGACACAGCAGGCCTGACATATTGGGAATTAAAATCAATGGACATAGACTAACATTGTTGAATATAATCGATGCTATACGCCACGCATATTGACAAACATCGTACAGAAAAAGTTCCCGAATGTCGCACAGACCGCTGCACCATAATAAAACTGTAGTCTTAGCGTGTACGTGATGACAACATGAACCTGTGCAAGGGCAGACATTGAAAGAAAGAAGGAGTAGTCGGAAGAAAGCGCCCTCCCCCTCCCCAGTTTGCCTATATCAACGGCGTCGCCATCTTGAAATCTGACGTTGTCAGAACGAAAATAGCGCGTTTGCCGTATTGTCGTGACGTCACAGTAGGGATGTCCCTTCCGGTTTCGCGCCATTACCACGCCGCGCAGCCGAATGCTGGAAAAAGATGCCAATTTCTTTAATGTAATCTCGGCCGCATCGCTGTGGGATTTACGCCTTTGATGCCAGTGGGGTGAAGGAATGTGGGGATGTGTAATAATTGAGTCTACTTGTGTCAACGTCTTTAGTCACTGTACATATTATAAGGCTCTTTTTATTGTGTTTTTTCTCAGGTGTCTTCGCCAGATGAAGGTTCAGAGACGCATTGTCCAAAGCAGGCGACTTCTGACAGCATTACTGGACGACCGGGCGCGATTGGGTGAAGACTGGCGACGCGGATCAGTCATTTGAAAGTGAGTGAAACCTTGTGTTTATCGAGTACAGCCACTTTGTGCAGGTGCAGTATAACGTGTTGATGTAATTGTAAATGTAGGCCGATCACCGGGAGAACTAAATATAACTTGACATAGATGTCATGTATAATAACAATTGCGAGTGGACATTAGTCTTAATGTTACAGTTCTCACAAAGACGAGAAAACAAACGAAACATTTTAATTAGGTGATTGATGTAGCTAGTTTTCACGCTATGTGATTGATCAGAACTGATATAAAGAAGATGGTTTAGACTTCGAATAGTTTCCTCGTAACCACTCCAGGTGGTGCTTTTTGGGTCTAGCCGCAATATCTCTCAGTTGTATGCATTCAATCGAATGTGCTCTCATTGTATTAAGAAGTAAATTGGCTGGAGCAAGTGCAAAACATCCAACTATGGCAGTCACATCACCTTGTGAGCGAAGCGAGTTTCTTTTGCACACAGACAACTTGGCTACATTAATTATTAGATTCCAACATAAGTAATGTCAAAATATGATGTTAAAATAAGGCACATGGAACGAAACTTGTATAAGGGGCCGAGATCGCACCGCGGAAACTAACTTAACATTGGTAAGCATAAGCACCAATCGCGCGAATGTCACACACATTCTCGCACGCAAACAGACACCCACTCAATACAGTTGGTTCTCTGTCTGTCATTACACCAAACACAACGCTCTGATCTCGACTGGAAACAGTATGCTTAGGGAGCAGCATGCAAATGCAACCGTAGGCCAGGCGCTTTGTTGTAGCGTAAGTCACGAGTACACAATTGGTTTGTCTTCTTCTGAAACAAGTGTAGAGATCAATCGATATTTTAAGACGTATATTGATTGCAAACACACATTACTCGGCATGCACACTTGTATGTAGGTAGTGACGGAGATCCGCTTCCTTTTGAGGCATTGCGCATAGCCATGCAATCAATAGCGTGCGATACAGTGATAACTGCCAACAGGCCAGGTCCTTGGCCATACCATGAGCGCTATGCCGACAAACAGGTAACGCCAAAAGCTAGACATAACAGTCATGACGAAGCACCATACGAAAAAAACAAAGGTTCTTCCAAACTACCCAGGCAACTACACGATTATATACTAGACTTGCGTGGGGTGCACCACTTCTCTCGCGTCGTGTTCTGAGAGTTTTTTGTCGTTCACACTTCGGAATCAAATCAGAAGACCTGAAACGAAACAGCAGACATTTGGCAACTTCAGTATGAAAACGAAACCACAAAGCAACTAACAGGGAATAGTCGCATCATATAACGATTGGTATTGAGCTACACAAACCGAACGCCCTACAAATAGTATCGCATTGCAGAGTAAATCTTTATGCGAACGAATGTCTTGTATCACACCGCCTCACGCACTTCGACGACATGTATTTGATTTAACAACAGCTTTTGTTTCATTGCGTTGCGTAGAAGCATTTCGTGTATTCCTAAAAAAAGTTTGGAATGGCATGTAATGCTTCAATGCATGATTGCGTAGCCTGCATACAGCACTTGTGGCGTCGCCGCTAACACGTTTTAGAATTACAATCGACGAGAGTAGAGTGCCAACATTTAAACGGAACTTCTGTCGTTGAGAGTATATATTATTGCGAAGGTCAATAAAACTAATGTTAAATTAGATACTGCCCAAACCTCTGTTTGCATAGGCATAGATGGAAAGCTTAAGACATTGACCACTCATCGAAGAGTGGTATGCGACATGTACAGTGGACTGTGAATGAGAACAAGAATATAAATGTTGTGCCATTTCCGACAAGAATTAGGCACTTGTGTAGCATGCAAACTACATGCTCCTACAGTTGAACATTCATTACGGGGGGCGCGGGTAGT
>JAODUO010003758.1:0-12826 GCA_025642075.2 Ridgeia piscesae | reverse complement strand
TTCAGTCATCGGTGAAAGTTAATTAGCATATAATTTTAAAGATTCTTTAATGTGCTTATTCATTTTCTGTACTTTTAAACATACATATCATGGCTAGTTAGAAAAAAATTGCAGTTAATCTGAGATATTAGAAGGATTATTTATTGCTATAGACTGAGATAATAAAATTCACAGTTTGCTATGTATTTATGTATTAATGGTTAACAATCCAACATCCATGTATACTGATACCTAGTTGAAAATAAATTTCTGAACAAATAAAACTTGTTTTTCTGTGCAATATCATAACAAAATTCACATCTTTATGCCTTTATGATCTATTGATGCTGGTTATGTGCTTTCAGGGATTTTCTCTCACCCCGTCACTCTCCCTTCCTGTATCATTGCTTCTCTCTTCCATTCTCCCTCGCTCCCCGTCTCTCTGTTCCTACAAGTGTATATTTTATGTCACAAAAAGAAGACGTGTTGAAGTGACCATAGAAAAATGTTGGCAACTTAACTCAGAAAATTGAAATTTTGACAAGTGTATAAAATATGTGTGGCGGCTGCTTGATACCATGGGTGTGCACCATGTGACGTCTAATGTACCTATTACATACTATTTCCCATCTGTGCACAATATGTATATGTGCCAGGGGTTGAATAGTGACTGTAATAATATAGGTTTTTGTGTGTAAAAGTACAACATTAATGCTATGTTCCATACTTATTGCAGTCTAGATCCCGTAAACAAATGCATATCTGGACAGCTAGAAGAGTTGGCAGGTGTAGTGAAGTTAGAATAATTATTTATACATAGATCAGTTATATATATATATATATATATATATATATATATATATATATATATATATATATATATATATATATAAAGGTGGAGGGGATTTAAGAATGTATGATCATGGTTTCATTTATATGGATATTTGTTATTTAAATGTAGCATAGAGTAACTAAGAAATTAGATCAAGCGTAACATATTACTATTCGTTTTATATTTATTCTCTAATCTCTCTGTTGTGAATGTTCACGTGCTATTTACACAAATATTCCCACTCCCTTGGAAGAAAGATTCAAACTGACTGAATCATAATTGTCAAACCATTCCATAAATGGCAAAACATTACCTTGTAGATACAAAAAAGATTATTAAACGCATACCATAGTGCCACAATGCTGTGTGATAAAACCTTAGTAGCACGAAGCAACATACATATGCACTAAGAAAAACATGCATACTTACAGGTTCGTGCATATGGACGGTTTCACAAGTTGTCAGCAGATGGTTTAAGCCAAGTTAATATTAATCTGTGCCATCACAGCCGCATTCACAATGTCATTTACTTTAGATGTGTTCACCATCTCTTTCATTTCAGGTACATTCTTCATATCTTTCTCTTCACCAACATATTCGTTAAGAACCATTTATTGGCTGTAAAAGGTGAATATGCTACCTGTAAGGCTGTACTTACGAACCTTGTCGATATCAGTCATAAAGGGCAAAATAATCATCCGGGAAGGTACGTACCAGCTGAAAAGGGGTTATAACACTATTTTTACTCACTCATCACATTATAATATTATATGCCTGCCACAATTGTACTATTTACTGCATTTCATTAACGTAGAATTTCCACACGAATGGTAACACTATTTTAAATTATGCATTGTTTTATCCCCTGGGTAAATAACTTAAAATATGTATGATATATAATTATAATTTTTCAAATTATAGTCAGCCTTGACTCTGCAAACCGGGTAAAAGCACAAAAATACATCAATATAAAAATGTTGTCATCAGAAAATAAACTTCACACGGCCTAAATGCAAACTTTTGGACAACTATTCACCGGTCTTCTCGAGGTAAGATTTTGAAGTGTAAGATTACCTTGGCGAATGCCACTGATAGAAATTTTAACACATCGTCTACGGTAGACTAAAGCTCGACCTGAACACTATCTGTACGATCTGGGTAAGATGAAAATTAGCATTATTAATTGCTTCGAGTTTTATATTGTAGAAACCATTAAATAAATATTATATTGGAGATGAGTTGATGTGTATAATTTGTGTGTATGTACAATTTGCTTGTTTGCATTCTTTGAAAAAGAAAAAAAATTGAAATATCTTTAGACTATATAGTTTTAATTTAATTAACTTTGAAATTGTTACACACATCTATAACAATAATATTAATATTATGTATATTTGATTGTTTTATCATAACTATTTTACCTTAAATTGTTATGTTGTATCATTATAATATATACAGCACATATTAACTTATACTTAGGCTTGTTTGCTCGCTGAGAGCATATATAGCATAAACCATAGTTTCCCACTAATGTCGGTTTGCAGCCATTTTCTTTGTATATGGGTTAGGTTAGAAGAAGAAATAGGTTAGGTTAGGGTTATTAGGTTAGGTTAGAAGAAAATGAAGAAGAAGAAATAAATAGTTGAAGAATAATAGAAATAAAGGGTTAGTGTTAAAGCAGGGAGTTAATCCCTTTTCCTATTGTCTCCTACTAAATACGGACAGGTAATCTATATTGATTTACACTATCCATCTGTAGGGGGTGCACGGGCAACATGACGTGACCCCGACCTGTTGATATCCTTAAAAGACATAATATATATCTCCCGGTGTATCCCATCTGCTTTTCCATTGTCTTGCATTACAATTAAAAACTAAAATGTCATAATTGCAGGGGCAATACGCAGGATTGATCGTTGTGGAATTCCAAACGGGAATCATTGTAAACGGATGTTGCATGCCAGCATTCAATTTATATGCTGGCATGCAACATCCACGTTTGTATAATATATAATTGTATAATGTGATCTTTTTTCTTCAGGTAACGAGACTAGACTTTCAATGTGTAATGGTACATTTAATTTACCATAGTACGAACTAATTAATTTATGTGACTATTATATCTGTGATTATATCCGTGACTATATATGACTATATATAGTTTAGCCGAATTGTTCATCCATGCTTGGGGAAAGGAGTCAGCTATGCAAAAACATTTCTATAATTAAGTTCTAATAATTGTACGGAAGAATGGAAAAGTCTTGAGTCCAGACTACCAGGTGTCAGCACAACAGGCTGCCAAACTGAAGCATGAGATGTGGTTTTGCCAAAACAAACGAAAAAACAACAACCAAAGGAACCAAAATCACAAACAAACATACGTGCACACACACATACACTGTTTTATAATATTACCTCGTGTTATATTGAATCTTTTAAAGTAGAAATAATTCCTAGTCATATTCTCTCTTAACGAAATTAATGTGGGGAGCTGAGAACCTCCGCCCCGCTTCAGCACTACCCGTACACACCGCCTATCCCCTGACTCGCGGTCTAGGAAAGAAAGACCGGACGAGACGGGAAGGTCGGAGAGGGTCGGGTTTCGTTGGAAAGTATTCGTCGCCTGGAAATATTTGTCGCTGTTTTGTGTTTATGATTTAATAACATATCTCCACGCCCACTGCAGTCGTACTAATGCCAACCCGCTCTAGTATAAAAAACGAACCTGAATAGCAACGTCGAAGCATAGCGATTCCATCAGCGTACAGGACGACCACGTGAGGCATCTGAAATGTGTTTAGTATTTATACATAAACATACAAAACTGTAATATTGGGTTGATCGAAGCATCAGTTCCAACAGTAAAAATATCGGAATCCAAAATATATGAAATGACAGTCCGCCAGACCAGCTTGAAATATTTAAGCAGATAAACATCAGCACATGTGATGACTGCAAGGCAGAATGAATTATGAACTACGAACTGTACTGATGTATCTAAAGCATGCTGATAGCAAATGACAGATAAGCTATATAAAATATTAAATTATCAGCCACATTACTTCAAGCAGCGATAGCAGAGAAATAAACAAAAACGTATTTAGATGTATATATATATATATATTATACACACACATAAAATGTTAGTTTAAAAATATATATATTAAATAGGCTTCCGAAAGAAACCGTGCTTGCTAATAGAAACACGGAAACACCACGGCAATCTTCAGTACATCCTTTGACCCAAAAAACGAAACGTGTACAGCCCAACCAGCGAGAACACTGAGTCTCTTTACATGTAACGTGATGCCACGCACGTAGACCATATATGTTGTATTGTTGTAGTTCGTGTTCTTTAAATTTTCAATTGAAATTGTTGACACAAGATAAATCAACGTGAATGCTGATGGCGATCGAGAGTAACGTGTTTATTATCCGCGAGGCAGCAGCACAATCAATTACGTATCACGACATCTCCTTATAATGTTTTTTTTATAATAAACACCGTGTTAATGCCATATCTTTGGTCCACAGTCCTTTTCTTCTTGAAATGTCAATTATTTTGAACATAAAATGAAACATGTGATACTTTAAAAAAAATTAGACTATGTAATGTCACATAATGCAATGTAATGCAAATATAATCATTGCACAAATATGAAGTACGTTTCACAGTTTCTCACAACACTGTAGCTTTAGAGATCAAGCCGTTTTCGTGAGCGCACACATCTACCAGCCTTCTTCCTGTACGAAGCGTCGTCAACACAGGCTGGTGGTTCTTCGACGTGGATTGGATCAGTGTCCTTGCTAGTGTTGTCGAAAGTAGCCAGTTCACTTCGATTAACTGTGTGTTCCCCATCCGTATTCTCATCACTGTGGTGTGTATCTGGACATGTGAATGTTTCTCCAGTCGTTCTGATGTGTCGTCGATTCCTACTATACTCAGCTCATTTTCTGCTGGTGAGTATTAAATGTATTGGTTCGTTAACCCTCTGTTTCACTACGGCTGGTTCCCACTTTTTCGTCACATAATCCTGTACTCTGACACTTTGGCCTGGATGTATGTCTTTCAAGTCACGTGCATATTCATCATAATGTCGTCGCCATTGTTCTCTTCTGTGAAAACGTGCTTTCTCTTGCCCCGTGGTGGCGATGATGGGTAAGTTGGACTGAATCTTTCGGCCAAATAACATTTCTGCAGGTGACGGTAATCCTGCTTCGATGGGAGTCGTACGAAGACAGAGCAAAGCGATGGCGGGGTCTTCTCTCGCTTCGCTTTCTGTAGTGTCTTCTTTACTATATCTACATATCGCTGAAGTTCCAGAACGGCACTATGTCCTCTGGACATTGATTTCGGTACTGTGGCGATCCATTTGTCACAGTACTGGTTAACACTTGGAGTGTTTCATCGCATTTTGTCATGTCTCTGATTTTTTCGAGTCTCGACTCGGAAACACCAGTGATTTCGTGAATTGTCACGTTGATGTCGGGAATTTCACCACCATGAATAGGTAGACGTGACAGTCCATTTGCAATGGGTATATCCTTTCCTGACACATAATTCACGGTGAAGCCGTATTTCTGTGTAGCATTCTGATCAGTCTCGGAGGAGCATTCGTTAGATGTTTTCTGGTGATTAATTCCAGAGGTTTGTGATCTGTTTCGATCGTTACGTGACGTCCGTATGCGTAGTGGTGGAATCGCTCTAGACCGAACACGATACCCAGCATTGCACGCTCAATGTTGCAGTAGTTGCTTTCAGTTTCGGTCAGACTCTTGCTCGCTTAGACAACTGGTCGTCCGTGTTGTAGAATTGTTGCTCCAACTCCTCGTTTGCTCGCATCTGTCTGAATGGTTACTGGCTTGTTCGTGGTGTCGAAGTAAGCCAGTGTTGATGCTGCAGTGATGGCTTTTTCACGTTTTCGAACGCTTTCTGAAGTTCAGGTCCCCACACAAAGATAATGTCTTTCTTTGTGAGATCACGGAGTGGCGCTGTAGTGGTCGCAAGGTCTGGTGTGTAGCGGCTTAAGTAGTTCACCATACCAAGGAAACTCTGCATTTCCCGGGCAGTTGTCGACGGTGTCATCAGGCTTATCAGGATCAGGTTCTAACCCTTTTGACCATGGGTTGTTTCCGAAGGACTTGATCATGTGTGATTTCACAACGCATTTGTCAGGGTTGAGGCATAGACCAACCTCTTGTGTACGTTTCATAGCGTTGTTCATGTGTTCGTCATGCTCTGCTTCGTTGTTGCCAAACACAACGATGTCGTCAGCAATTGCTACAACACCAGGTAGACCTTCGAACGTTTGGTAGACTTTCTTCTGGAACACGTCCTGTGCCGAAACTAGCCCAAATGGAAGACGACGGAAGCAGTATCGCCCGTATGGCGTGTTGAACGTCGTACATAGTTTCGACTGATCATCCAACTTCACGTTCCAGTATCCTGATCGTGCATCCAGTATTGAGAATACACTGGCACCTTGTAATTGTGGTAGAATGTCATCTATGACCTGTGTGTAGTGATGAGGTCTTCTCACATAGTTGTTCAAGTCCTTTGGATATAGGCATATGCGTAGTTCACCTGGTGGTTTCGTGACGTACACAACACTGTTAACCCAGTCAGTGGGTTGGTCAACCTTCTCGATGACGTATATTTCTATCATTCGTTTTAATTCTTTCAGCATCTTTCATAGACTCAGGGACGCGTCTTGGTGGATGCATGGCAGGCTCTGCATCCTGTTTCAGGTCAATGTGAGACTCGCCAGAGAAGAGACCAACACCTCGAAAGCATTTCGGGTATTTCTCGAGTAGTTTCTCTTTTGCATCACCATTGCCTTCACCAGACGATTTGTTGATTCCTTCTTCTTGAATTGCATTAAGTTGACTGTTTTCGTGACAGTCATTGTATGCTGATCTTGACTAACAGATGCCAGTTTTCGCGCATAATTCCGTTTAAAGCCAAATAATATGTGTTATGATTTCTGTGTATTTAGACAACTTTGTCAGATATATGCTTATCGAAACCCTATAGAAATGTCCGATTTAATATTGAGTTTATCACACTAGATCATAGGCACAGCGATTTACGTAGTGCAGATAATCGACACGATGCTAAGCTGTATGTGTCTTTTACGGGATTTGCGTTTTACATTGCTGTACGTTGTGGTTTCGATAAGCACTTATATCTGACAAGTTGTCTAAATGCACATAATCATAACACATGTATACGTTTGGCCCAAACAGGTTGTACTGCGCGAAAACTGGCACCCTTCATTATTAGTCAAGATCGCCAAACACAAGTATTTGCCGCTATTGCCATGGCAACCACCATAATAATGGATTAAAATTCATGATTTATATGATCATTGTCACCGGCAAAATGTTCCACTGCTTCTGCTTGTAATAATCCTTCGGACAATATAACCGAAATACGCTATGTCGGAGAGTTCGATTATTAATATCAAATAAAACAAAGTCCTATATGTTAACATGGAGTATATGGACTTCCTGGTCTAACTGCCCCCAACTGCCCCAACTGCCCCCTAAAAGTCCTATATGTTAACTGCCCCCAACTGCCCCCAACTGCCCCCAACTGCCCCCAACTGCCCCCAACTGCCCCCAACTCGTTTTCGGGCCCCCAACTGCCCCCAACTGCCCCCAACTGCCCCCAACTGACCCCAACTGACCCCAACTGACCCCAACTGACCCCAACTGACCCCAACTGACCCCAACTGACCCCTGCTAAATTCGAACCCTGAATTTCGTAGCGTATGACGGACTCTGTTAGCAGGGGCACTTGATTCCTGGAACCATTGTAGTGAGCGCTAAGATCAAAGAACAGGAAATCACCATTATTTCCCACGCAGTGATTCTCAACAATTCTAATTTGACTACGCAACCTAAAGCACGCCAGTCGTCTCACAGAATCGTGCTACGTGGTTGTGTGTCTTTTCTATGGTGAAAATGGCTTGTCGAAATAATTTCCCGAGTGTCACTGGCTTGACAACGAGGGAGTTTCATGCCGCGACGCAGACGAACGTCGCTGCGATACAGTGGGCCAAACTCCATGGCTTACTAGCAGCAAATGAAGTTTGCGCTACGTGCAACCGCCCCATGGTTTGGAGTCAGGCCGGGCCCGGCAAGAGTGATGAGTTTCGTTGGCGGTGTGGCAGGCCGTGCAACAAAACATTGTCAATCCGATCGGGATCTTTTTTCGAAGGTAGCCACCTAAACATTCGATCCGTGCTTGATGTTATTCGCTACTGGGCCTTTGAGGAGTTTTCCCTTCGAAAGGCCAGCCGGGAGCTTGCAATGGCCGAGCACACTTTCGTCGATTGGCGGAACTTTCTTCGTGACATCTGCGCCGAGCACTTTCTACGGAACCCTGTCCGTATTGGCGGAGTCGGCGTGGAGCTCCAGATCGACGAGAGTGTGTTCGTCCGCAGAAAACACAACGTCGGACGACGACCTGTGCCGCAGCAGTGGGTGTTCGGTGGCATCGATACCACCACCAACGAAGGGTTCCTGGTTGCTGTTCCACAGAGGAACGCTGCCACTCTCCTGCCCATCATACAACAGTTCATCCGGCCTGGAACGACTGTTGTATCAGACCTTTGGGCTGCATATAACACAATCGGAAACATCGGCTATCGACACCTGACTGTTAATCACCAAGTCAACTTCGTGAACCCGGTGACTGGAGCCCACACCAACACGGTAGAAAACATGTGGATGAGGGCTAAACGCCGCAACAAGAGGGAGTGCGGAACAGCCAGAGGCATGGTCGACACCTACCTCGTTGAGTTCATGTGGCGGCTGAAATTTGGAGAGGATCCCTTCGAAAATATCATGAAGGGTATCCGAAGAGTTTATCCAGTATAAGCTGTCACATGAACTCGACCGCAAGAAGAAAAAAGAAAATCCAAAAAAATAACCCGACCACGGTGATTGTCAGCGGCGAGAAAAAAGAAAAATAATACGAAAAAAAAAACGGTTCTTTTCAGAGCCAACCAATATTTCCCAAAAGGAAATTGCTATACATCAATATATATATATATTTAAATATATATATATATATATATATATATATATATATATATATATATATATATATATATATATATATATATATTATCCTAGGGAATAATAAATACTGATAAAATATGCATTTTAGCACAATTTACAACGAGCCGTATCGAAGACAGGAAATGGAAAGTAAAAAACGACTACTAAGATCGATATCAACCCCACCCCGCCTTCAGAGAAACAGTATGTCCCTATTATAATGTTTTAGTCTTGTCTATGCTATATTAATGTTGTTATCACATGCATATTTACATATCCATGTCCTCTTTACAGAAATAGCTCAAATTCAACCAATCAACAGTCACCCTTTTCATGATTGTTGCATACTAATGAGCATCAAGTGCCGCTCTGCGTATGCTGATTAGGCGAGCGCAACCATGCATGTATATATATATATATATTATTGATAATATTGATATTAAAAAAAAAATATATATATATATATATAAAATATATATATATATATATATATATATATATATATATATATATATATATAAAATTTTAAATTTAAATATAATATTTTTAAAAAAATTTATATAATTATATATTATTATATTATATATAAAATTAATATTATATTTTAATATATATATATAATTATATTTTTATATATATATTTTAATTATTTAAATATTTTAATAAATATTTTTATTTAATATTTAAATAATATAAAATATATTATATATATATATATATATTTTTATTATATTTATATTATATTATTATTTATAATATTAAAATATTTTTATTATTTTTATTTACATAAATATTTTTACATTTATAAATTAATATAATTTAATATATAATATTATTAAATTATATATATATATATATATATATATATATTATATATATATTAAAAAAAATATTAAAATATATTATATATTAATATATTATATTTAATATATAATATTATAAAAATATATATTTTTATAATAATAAATATATAATTTTTATAAAATATTATAATAATTATATATATATTTATATAATATATAATAATAAATAATAATTTTATAAATAAAATATTTATATATATATAATTAAATAATATATATTAATATATATATATATAAATTAATATATTTATATAATATATTTATTTATATTAAATATATATATATATATATATATATTTATTTAATATATATATATATAATATTAATATATTTATATATATATTATATATATATTATTATATTATATATATATATATATATATATATATATATATATAATTATTTAATTTTATATATTAATATTAAATATATATTTAAATTATTATTAAATAATATATATTTATATATATATATATATATATATATATATATATATATATTATATTATTATTTATAATATTATAATATTATATATTAAATTATTATTTATATATTAAAAAAAATAATTATATAATAATATATATATATATAATAAAAAAAATAATTATATATTATATAAAAATATATAATTATTGTATAAATGTATATTATAATTCTTACATACTAAACTACTAATAATCTAAAAGTGTTCATGGCTAATGATTACCAATATTTGTACTCGCAATAAAATAACATCGGTTTGAGCATTTAAAAAACAATTGTTTTTAATAAAGATTATTTCCTGGTAGTATAAAATAATTACAATTTCATAACCATGTGCTCTTATTTTAAAATTTGTGGTCTGACCCCACGGTTTTACGGCAGCCAGATGGTGGCTCCACCTGGCGGAGTTCACTCTGTCAGTAGTGACTCGACGAAGAAAGCGCGTTATTTACCGACACATTTTGATCGATTTCAGGCATTAATTATTATTTTTTGATCACGTGACAAGTGCATACGCATAGTACAGGTGTAGTAGATACAGCATGCGAAGTTTGGTCATCGTAGGTAGACATTATTTACACGCCCATCCTGAGCCAAAACTACCTCTATCGGCTACGGCCCAGCGGTCACAGTCACTTCAGGCTTAACAATGCGCCTGGAGAGCTGCTTGTGAAGCGGGGGTGGCACTCCATCGGCCCACCCATCGAGGCTGTCGTGGGGGTGCACGCAAACAACGACCGATACATGTCATTGTGTCCACGCGACCGACAGTTGCCCTCTCTGACACCAACTGTGTTAATTATGACAATATTACGTGTGTATCAGTGACACCGTCACCATCGATGGTTTACAGTGAACTTTTTTTTTACCAAACTTTTCTGTTTTCAAATTTTATTGTCAACTCTTAATTTCAAAACCTTTTTTTAAAATTATCTTTTTTAAATTTATTTTATTTTTTAAAACTATTTTTTTTTTATTTTTTTTATTTTTTATAATGTATACATACTCTTAAACCCTCCGAATGGATATTTCCAGATTTATGGCGCTATATAAATGTTCTTCTTCTTCTTATTATTATTATTGCGCGACAACGATATAATCATTCCAGAAAAATCACTCAAACAAACTGGTGTGAGAAAGCGGCTTTGTGCTGTCGTTGTTACGAAATCAACAAATGCCCAGGGAATAGACCCGATACGGTCAACGTTACCTAGTTATTGGTTTCTCTATGAATATATAAGCGACTGCCAAGCCCAAATCTAGGACAGCTATTCAAAAACGCTTGCATTGTTAGCGTGCTATCGGCTGCGCGACACCCGCATAAACAAGTACCGTATTGTCCCTAATAGACGCCCACCTTTTTTTTTAGATGTGAAACAATCTATGAAAAATTATTTGAGTGACGCAAAAATGCAATAGAGTAGACGCTATAATTATTAGCAAAGATGGCGCCCATGCTAATGCTATTCGAAAATAACAATTGAGGGTAGGGTGAACAAACCGTTACTGGTGAGACTTTCGTAAGTAAATATATGGTAAATGTAAATGCTGACCACAAAGAGGGATTTTATTTTTCATTTTATGGCACTATCAGAGAGACCGTCATTTGCATCAAACAAATTGCGGATATGTTTACGTTGGATTAAACGCTGACTGTTCGCGTAAAGTTTCTGAGCGACAACAACGAAACAACATATGATGCTGCTTGCGTATTTTATTGCATCAATCATGAAAGAAATCTGATTTAAGGGACGGTATTAACGCGTGAAGCAAGACATCTAGCTGTCATATCCACATATCAATGTCCAAAAAGATGTGTTCTTGTTATTAATATGTTGCGGGGTCACACGGTGGGCTTACGTCAGGTAGTGACGCCGGTCCGTGTTGTCGCGATGGACTTACGTCAGGTAGTGACGCCGGTCCGTGTTGTCGCGATGGACTTACGTCAGGTAGTGACGCCGGTCCGTGTTGTCGCGATGGTGTCGTAGAAACCCGGCCGTGTTGTCGCGATGGACTTACGTCAGGTAGTGACGCCGGTCCGTGTTGTCGCGATGGACTTACGTCAGGTAGTGACGCCGGTCCGTGTTGTCGCGATGGACTTACGTCAGGTAGTGACGCCGGTCCGTGTTGTCGCGATGGACTTACGTCAGGTAGTGACGCCGGTCCGTGTTGTCGCGATGGACTTACGTCAGGTAGTGACGCCGGTCCGTGTTGTCGCGATGGACTTACGTCAGGTAGTGACGCCGGTCCGTGTTGTCGCGATGGACTTACGTCAGGTAGTGACGCCGGTCCGTGTTGTCGCGATGGGCTTACCCAATGACGCGTTGTTTAAAAGAATACTCAGGTAGTACCTTCGTTTTTGTCAAAAAAACATATCTCAGGCTCTCTTAAAATGCATGCATGTGTACTGCCCCCCAATATTGACCAAACTGAGCACGTTTTTCTGCATTCGCAGGGTCATGTAAGAAAAAATGCCTAAAAATCACTACGCCAACTACACCCTGCCTAACATGCGCCATTGCACTGCAGATACATCACAGCAATGAACCTACTAGTATGCCTGTCCTGTTCTACTCATTTCACATAAAACGAATTTGTCAAA
>JAODUO010003757.1:0-13658 GCA_025642075.2 Ridgeia piscesae | reverse complement strand
TTGGCCGCTGCTTGGAAGGTGAGACAATACATGGATGGATGATTCTGTGGAGTTCTCTAATGACTGAGGGGCCATGTCATCCAAGTGGTGAAGAACGTTTGAATAAACAAAGTGATCCCCAGTCATGTTGCACTGCGTCACCAATGTCACTGGTGACGCTTTGAGCTGAAACCACACAAACATCAGTTTACTCAACAATTGCCAACTTCCAAAATCAATAATTATGGCTTTAGTATTGCCTTAACTCGCCTTCATCCCATCGAATATTTGAAGAGGTTTTCTGAGATATATGCAGTGCTTATGATCCAAAACTATTCAATAAATGTCACTGTCAGTTTGCATGTTTTGACCCCAAGATGGTGCCACTGTAGAATAGATTTTCCACTGATACATGCAGTGATCATAGACCAAAACCACCAGACTCACCAGTCCAACATTACCCTAAATTAAATGATAATGCAATTGCATTATCCACCTGATGGGTACTCCATGGGATGACAGACAGGTTTGGCTTCAGTAGGACAACAAATTTAGGTCATGCAACTCAAAAATACTATTTCCCAGTGGCCCTGCTGTTTTATGATGTCCAAGTCATAGGACATGGTAGCCCCTTTCAGCTCACATTTCTGCCACCAAACTGATATTAGAATGGCAAATTGACAGGTGGACGTGTATTTAGATAAAGCTATGCCCTCCAAGTCATTGTTTTCCCTCCTACATGACAAGCGACGTGGGCCACCTCACTGTTTTTCTATCTTGCCCAAAATATGTCAACAATTGCCATCGGAGCTAACTGGTAAGGAGAAGATTGAAATGGGCTGGTCATGTGGAAAGAATGGGAGATGAAAAACTGACAGGAATCAGAAACCCAGAAAAGGGAAGGAAAAAGGAAGCGAGGAAGAAAGAAAATTTGATGGGATGACTGACTGCGCGTTATGAGAGATCTGGAAAGACTAGAATAAGAATGGAGAACAGCAGGAAATGAGAGGAGGTGGAGACTGTTGATAGAGAATGTAGAGAGAGAAAAGTGGGGAAAGAAAAGATAAAGAAAAAGATGTCCGGTAACCATAGCCAACCTCACCCCTAACACTGCATGAGATCAATGTCTAATTAATATGTAGTCAGTGCACAATACAGTTTTATTTACAATTACAATAAATAAGTTCATATTATATATATATATATATATATATATATATATATATATATATATATATATATATATATATATATAATATATAAACTTATTATTGTAATTGTAAATTAAAACTGGTATTTCTCTGTAATAACATATAATTTTAATATTCAGGTTATCTACAAGTTGAATATCAAATGGGCAATTTGGAGAGAGAGAGAGAGAGAGAGAGAGAGAGAGAGAGAGAGAGAGAGAGAGAGAGGAGAGAGAGAGAGAGAGAGACAGAGAGAGAGAGAGAGAGAGAGACAGAGAGAGAGACAGAGAGAGAGAGAGAGACAGAGAGAGAGACAGAGAGAGAGAGAAGAGAGAGAGAGAGAGAGAGAGAGAGAGAGAGAGAGAGAGAGAGAGAGAGAGAGAGAGAGAGAGAGAGAAGAGAGAGAGACAGAGAGAGACAGAGAGAGAGAGAGACAGAGAGAGAGAGACAGAGACAGAGACAGAGACAGAGACAGAGACAGAGACAGAGAGAGAGAGAGAGAGAGAGAGAGAGAGAGAGAGAGAGAGAGAGAGAGAGAGAGAGAGAGAGACAGAGAGAGACAGAAGAGAGACAGAGAGACAGAGAGACAGAGAGACAGAGAGACAGAGAGACAGAGAGACAGAGAGACAGAGAGACAGAGAGACAGAGAGACAGAGAGACAGAGAACATCGCAATTAACAAGCCACTGAATTCAAGGATATTGTCATCAACATGAGCCCTAATGATGAACTGACGATAAGCAATGAATGGAATATGCAGAAATGTACAAGATCATCAAAAAGAAAGCAAAAAAGACATCAAGAAATACAACCAAGATATCATACGAAAAACGATCATGGCATCATAGAGTCTGAGGAAAGTCAGCAGACTGCAGAAACTAGGCCAAGACAGACTGATCACACTCCTAGACAAACAGGATATAGAAATCCATGGTCAAGATAAGATCATAATCAAACAGGGGAATACTACATAGGAGTTAAATACGACTGTGAACCATAATCGACACTGACCTGAAAGAGGTACCAGACAGTAGCAGTGCTACGAGACATGAAGAAAGGAACAGCAACAGACGACAACCATCTATACAAAGAGACATTGAAAGCAGGAGAAGTTACCACCTTGAAGACACTGAGCTGTACACTAAATCTCTATCAGAAAGACAAATACCTACAGTGTGGAAGAAGGCTAAGATGGTGATAATTTTCGAGAATTACATACCGCTTTGTCTACTATCAAACATCTATAAAGTAATCACAAAAATACTAACGAAAAGGCTAGAGAAGATGGATTCAGAAGCAGATACTCAATGACAGACCACATCCATTTAATAATACAACTGAAGGAGAAGTGCCGAGAATATAATGTCCCACTCTGTATCGCATTCGTCGACTATGACAAAAGTTTTTTGACTCAGTGCAAATTCAAGCAGTACTAACCTCACATCAAGAACAGGGGACAGAAGATGTGTTCATCGAACTCCTAAAGGATATCTACATCAATAGCTCAATGACAGTCAACCTACACAAAGAAAGCAATAAGATAACATCAGGAGAGGAGTACGACAAGGAGATACCATATTGCCCACGCTGTTTACAGCAACAGTTGAAAGCATATTCCTACGACTGACTTGGAAGAACCAGAGGATAGACGGTGAATATCTCAGTCATCTTTGCTTTGATGACATACTTATATGCACTTAAATACACCGTATGAACTATGTACAACAAATGCTACAGGAATTAGCTTGAAGACAAGTTGAAGACAAAGGTGATGATGGAAAATTACGGAAACATTGGCACTCACCACCCAAGCAAAGAACCAGTTTGCACCCACACAAACAAAGATAAACATCACGTACCGGGACAGAAAATAAACATCTGGGAAAGAGAAAAGATAAAGGTCTTTGACGTGATTGAACAAGTAAGAAGACGGAAGTGGACTTTGGCAGGGCTCGTCAGCGAAATATGAGAGAACCAATGGACATCGCATATCACCATCTGGAAACCCTATGAAGCGAAAATATCTAGAGAAAGACTGGCAAGACTGTGAAGAGACGAACTAGATGACTACTGGAAGGGTACCGTCTGATCTGACAGAGAGAACAGCACAACATAGGCAGATGTGGAAGCAGCATGCTGAGGCCTTCGCCCAACCATGGGACAGTCCAGCCGTACAATGATTAGGATAGTTAGGGTTGCTCAAAACATAGTTCACTTCACCTCCTGACGAATAGTAAAACTTGTTCATTGGGACACCAATCTTGATTCATCTGCCCATTTCCATGTCAATATTCAAATGAACCAAATACAGTCGCGCCTCGCTATAACGCGACTCGCTATAACGCGATTTGGCTATAACGCTTATGTTTATGAAATCCTCATGTTTGTCTTGTACAGGTGTATCTAGAAACAATGATATTATATTATAATGATATTAAGAAATTTAACACAGAAGTACAACTGCGTTGCTGAGTTCGTTGTTTGTTGTGCCCCTGGCTTCTGCTCTGCCGTCGGCTTCGCGGCACCAATCCAATCGTTTTTCAAACGGAAACCGATCTATTGTGTAACCAGCGCTTGGTTTGTGTGGTAATTTCTTAAGTGTTTGTTTAAAGCGTTACCAATTCCTTTGATTGCATTTAATTAACTTTAGGCACAGTAAATTTGGTACAAAGTCCTGTTTGTTTGCCCCGATATCAATCGCGTTTGTCTCCTGCCAGTTCGCTGTGGCTTCGGCGAAGGTGCCCGTTCGCTGTGGCTTCCGCGAACGGGCGCCTTCGCCGGCTTGTAAATGGCAATTAAATTGCTTACGAATCGGGCGGTGACGAAAAATAATAATGGTACTGAAATGGCAGGCTAATGTTATGTTATGTTTTCTTCACTACGTATACGAAAAAACATTTACTTGTGCGCAAATATACGAATTCGTCAACTGCGTGTGAACCGCGGTAGCCTCGAACCACCGTGAATTGCATTATAAATCGGCACGGTAAATGTGCGATCTAAATTTATATTTTGGGATTGATTAAAAGATGAAATTAAGCCAATAGTGAGCGCAACTAGTATAAGTATTAATATTTGACCGACTTCGGCAACATGTCAATTCATTTGTGCGTTTCGGCTGCTGAGTTCAAGGTTATTTTAGACCGCGACCGCGTACTGTGTTATCGCTCCGCCTCAGTTCGCATCGCCAGACGAGGCGCGTTGGCTCTGAATTTATTTCAAAACTGTACAACATTCGCAAGATGTACTCAATTCAACATTCGACAGTGTATATTACTTTAACATAATACACATTTACGTTGGTTTCAATGTCCGTTAGTTTTATAAATCACGCATACACCGCGCAACCAGCACATTGGCTTCGGTTGCTGTTGTAGCGTTTTGTGGGTGGTGGCGCCCCTAGCGGAATATAATCTATAACGCGCCTCGTTTACAACACGGTTCCATTTCGTGGACCCCAACTACCGCGTTATAACGAGGCGCAACTGTACCATAGATATTTTGATGAAGTGGATAAATACTAACAATTCTTTATGTATAAAACTTCTTCTATATATGTTATTCATGTTAGTACATATTGTTAGAAGTGTTTCTGGTGGCCAACACATAACATGAGCAACGAATATGTTTATATTGTTATCTCATGTTTGAAAGTAAGAAGTGTTTTTAAAATCCATGGATAAAGAAGAATCATAGCAGCAAAGTTGAATAAATATTAGTGATGTTTATTCTTGTAATGGGCATTTCCATGTGACTCGTATTACATATTTTGACCATTTCATGAATATGTATTTGCATGTAAGTGGTCTTGCAAAGTTATTGTAAAGGCAACTTTTATGAAAAATAATCACCTTGTGTATTTCTTTTAAAACAATGAGATATTTCTGGAATGTTCAAGTGTGCATTATTTACTACAACATTATTTTAGAAGAGTAATGTATGTTTTTAAGTGTAATGTGTGCTATCTAAATTACAGACTGAAAAATTAATTTCCCTCACACTAAAATATTACAAATGATTTATCTATGATAATGGATTTCATGTAACGTGAGTCACAGTAATGCGAGTCACGCTGATTATATAATATGTTTGTATGTTATTGACAACATTTCAAATCACTAATGACATTTTTGAAACCCTATTTATTTGTTTTTAAGGAGAAAATTGTCATGTATGAAGTGACTTTTTTGTGTTTTCCATATCCTGTAACGTGAATCATGCTATAATTAGATTCAATTAAAAGTCATACCATGTAATCAAATTTTTATTTGTTGACATATCTCTTATAATAATGTATTTAAAAAGGTTCAACTTATGCACACAGGAACTTAATGGCATAAATTATTAAATGATGTCACATTCGAGGAAACTAGGTTACGACAACAAAGCAAGTTCGAGAGACTTTACAAAAAATCTCAAACTAAGAAAGAAGTGACAGACACCGACATAGACACAAACAGGTGGGTAATGAACCTGAGCGATAGGCAGATCAGTGATGATGAATGATGTATACTTAGTAAAGGTTTAAACTTTGCCATAACTCCGACTACCCTCCTGGTCGAAGAAATCGCCACGCACAAATACAAAAACCGAATGATCAACATCCTAAGGAAGTGATAGAGAAATGGATCCATCTCAGACAAACTGTACTGGAAGCTATACCCAGAGTCGGAAGAACCCCCAAAAATTGTATGGGACACCTAAGATACACAAAAACAACACACCGATTAGGCCGATAGTATCCAGTTGTGGCAGTATTACATACAATGCAGCCAAACACCTGGCTAGCATACTCAGCCCGCCCCTGTGTGTAAGAACTGTCACAGCATCAAAAACACCAAAGAACTAGTCGACAAGCTAAGAGGCCTAGAAATACCACCTGCTCGGAAACTGGTGTCATATGATGAAAAGTAGCCATAACGGGACTAGTTCAACTGTCAAACTTAATTAGTAGCTATAATGGGAATAAAAAGTAGCTATAACAGGAAGTAGAGCTCTATAACGGGAAGACACCGGATAAGGCACTGGAAGTCATCACAGAGAGACTACAAGAAGATGACACCCTATCTAGACACACGGAAATGACAATCCCACAGATAGTTGAGCTCCTCGACTTCTGCCTGAATACGAACTATTTCATATAAAACGGGGCTTACTACCAGCAAAGACATGGTGCAGCTATGAGATCACCTATATCTCCCCTAGTAGCTAATTGCTATATGGAACAATTAGAGAAAGTAGCCATCTCTACAGCACCCCACCCCTCTTCATTGTGGTTACGATACGTGGACGACACATTCACCGTACTTCACCAATACGATGTGGAAGAGTTCACTGAACACATAAACAGCATGGATCCACACATCAAATTCACCATCGAAAGACATGAGAAAGATAGCAAACTTCCCATCATGGATCTATGCACCCATATTCTGGATGATGGATCCAAAAAGACCACCTAGCACGAATAACAATCCACGGAGACCTATGCTGGGACTACTATACATGGCAGGATTATCAGAACAGCTTGGCCGGATTTATAAGTCACATAACATACACATATACCACAAGCTGGTGAACACCCTCCGCTCGATGGCAGTACACCCTAATGACAAAACACCTAACGAACACCGATGTGGAACCATCTATAACATCATTGGCGGGAAAATTGGTGGATGTAGAGGTTTGAAATTGGTGGTGTATAAAATTTGAAAAACAAGCGGAAATATTGATTGATAAGTATTATTCTTGTGTTAAGGTTATTCATAAAGTGGTACTGGTCATATATTGAGTAGTAGTTTTTGTTAAAGTGTGTTAGTTAACAGTATTTTTGAACAGATTAGTATAGTGGGTGATAAAAGGGTAATCTAGGCTTCAACAAATTGTAAACAAGATTGATAATTAATATATATCAATGATTTGGATGATGACATAACAAGCAAGGTGTTGAAGTTTGCGGACGACACAAAAGTGTTTAGGAAAATTAAAAGTGATGCAGATAGACAGCATTTACAAGATGATCTTAATAAGTTGATAGAATGGTCTGAGAAGTGGCAAATGCTGTTTAATTTTGGAAAGTGTAAGTGCCTTCACACAGGACATGGGAATGAAGATGCACAATATATAATGGGTGATACTGTACTAAATACTACCTTAAAGGAAAAGGACTTAGGGTTAACTATTAGTGCTGACATGAAGGTATCAGAGCAGTGTGGAATTGCAGCAGCGAAGGGAAACCAAATTCTTGGATTAATTAGGCGAAATATAGTGTACAAAGAAAAAGAACTAATAATACCGCTGTATAAAACAATAGTTAGGCCTCACTTAGAATATTGTATACAAGCATGGAGGCCATATCGCAAGAAGGATATTGATATGCTAGAAAGAGTACAAAGGAGAGCAACCAAAATGATACCAAAACTCAGGAATATTAGTTATGAAATGCGTCTAAAAGAATGTGGTTTAACAACACTAGAAACCAGAAGATTGAGAGGAGATCAGATTGAGGTGTTTAAAATATTGAATGGATATGAAAATATTGACAGACATATTTTTTTCACAGTCAAGGAAGAGAGAAGGACTAGAGGACATGGAGTTACATTAACAAAGAAGCAGTGTAGACTAGATATTAGACAATTTTCATTTTCACAAAGAACAGTAAACGAATGGAACAGATTATCAGCTGATTGTGTAGGTGCTAGTAGTGTTAATATGTTTAAGAATAAAATCGACATGTACCTAAGAAGGCGGGGTATACTTAGATAGATAGGTTGGACTCTCGATAAGCCAAATGGCTTCCTAGTCCACCTGCCATCTAGAGTTGAATCTCTCGGTGGCAATCTTGTTAAATCTTGTTAAATCACATGATAAACATTGACAGTTGTACAGTCGCGCCTCGCTATAACGCGACTCGCTATAACGCGAATCGGCTATAACACGGTCGGTCGTGGACCCCGAATTTCTGCCGCCAGGGGGAAATGGGCGCTACAGCTAACAATAACGCTGTAATTAACTGTCACTTATTTTTATGAAGTCCTCATGTTTGTCTTGTACAGGTGTATCTAGAAACAATTTATTGATATTAAGAAATTTAACACAGAAGTACAACTGCGTTGCTGAGTTCGTTGTTTGTTGTGCCCCTGGCTTCTGCTCTGCCGTCGGCTTCGCCTTCGCGACACCAATCCAATCGTTTTTCAAACCGATCTATTGTGTAACCAGCGCTTGGTTTGTGTGGTAATTTCTTAAGTGTTTGTTTAAAACGTTACCAATTCCTTTGATTGCATTTAATTAACTTTAGGCACAGTAAATTTGGTACAAAGTCCTGTTTGTTTGCGCCGATATCAATCGCGTTTGTCTCCTGCCAGTTCGCTGTGGCTTCGGCGAAGGCGCCCGTTCACTGTGGCTTCCGCGAACGGCGCCTTCGCCGGCTTGTAAATGGCAATTAAATTGCTTACGAATCGGGCGGTGACAAAAATAATTATGGTACTGAAATGGCAGGCTAAAGTTATGTTATGTTTTCTTCACTACGTATACGAAAAAACATTTACTTGTGCGCAAATATACGAATTCGTCAACTGCGTGTGAACCGCAGTAGCCTCGAACCACCGTGAATTGCATTATAAATCGGCATGGTAAATGTGCGATCTAAATTTTTATTTTGGGATTGATTAAAAGATGAAATTAAGCCAACAGTGAGCGCAATTAGTATAAGTATTAATATTTGACCGACTTCGGCAACATGTCAATTCATTTGTGCGTTTCGGCTGCTGAGTTCAAGGTTATTTTAGACCGCGACCGCGTACTGTGTTATCGCTCCGCCTCAGTTCGCATCGCCAGACGAGGCGCGTTGGCTCTGAATTTATTTCAAAACTGTACACCATTCGCAAGATTTACTCAGTTCAACATTCGGCAGTGTATATTATTTTAACGTAATACACATTTACGTTGGTTTCAATGTCAGTTAGTTTTATAAATCATGCATACACCGCGCAACCAGCACATTGGCTTTGGTTGCTGGGTGGTGGCGCCCCTGGCGGAATATAATCTATAACGCGCCTCGTTTACAACGCGGTTCCATTTCGTGGACCCCAACTACCGCGTTATAACGAGGCGCGACTGTACATAGAGAACATTCAGCCAGAGATTCAAAGAACATACAAACCTGGATAAACCAACAGGAGTAGGAGACCATTGTCGGGCCACAGGACATTCAGTGTCCATGAAGAACACTAAAGCACTGACCTGTGAATCAAACTGGCACAAGAGAAAAGTGAAGGAGGCTACATATATCAAACAAAGAGCTCCTACCATGAACAGAGACCAGGGATACCATCTGCCTGCCATCTACAACCAAATTATTCTGCCGAAATCTGAGGCAAAACACGTGACACCAGTATGTGAATAAGGCCCGTAGATGACTGGTCTAAACGACATACTCATCATCGACAATTAAGTTCCAAAGTAAGTTAACTTATAATAAAATTTTGAAGGTAGTTTTTAAAAACAATTCTGGCTGGCCATTCCCCGGATCCACATAGTGTTACATCATGCCTTCTGTGCTTGCTCAGCCCGTCCTACCACCTCGCATATCATTTTACTCAGGGAAAACACTGCTAGCATATACAGTCACTACACACACCCCCAGTACATACCTACAATACACAGCCACTATCCCACTACACCCCATTACACAGCAATAATGAATACAAGGTGGATTCACCCCCAGTACACAGCTAGAATACACAGTCACTATGCCTCCAGTACATAGCTAGAATACAGTCACTACACCCCCAATAAACTGCTAGAATACAGTTGATACACCCCTGGTACATAGCTAGAATATACAGTCACTTCACCCCTAATACACAACTAGAATATACAGTCACTACACTGCAACTACACAGCTTGAATACATAGTCACTGCACCACAAGTATACAGTTTGAATACAGTCACTCCATATATATATATATATATTTATATATAATTTTTTAAGTAATATATATATATGTGTTATTAGTTCATGTTGTGTGTGTGTGTGTGTGTGTGTGTGTGTGTGTGTGTGTGTGTGTGTGTGTGTGTGTGTGTGTGTGTGTGTGTGTGTGTGTGTGTGTGTGTGTGTGTGTGTGTGTGTGTGTGTGTGTGTGTGTGTGTGTGTGTGTGTGTGTGTGTGTGTGTGTGTGTGTGTGTGTGTGTGTGTGTGTGTGTGTGTGTGTGTGTGTGTGTGTGTGTGTGTGTGTGTGTGTGTGTGTGTGTGTGTGTGTGTGTGTGTGTGTGTGTGTGTGTGTGTGTGTGTGTGTGTGTGTGTGTGTGTGTGTGTGTGTGTGTGTGTGTGTGTGTGTGTGTGTGTGTGTGTGTGTGTGTGTGTGTGTGTGTGTGTGTGTGTGTGTGTGTGTGTGTGTGTGTGTGTGTGTGTGTGTGTGTGTGTGTGTGTGTGTGTGTGTGTGTGTGTGAACACTTGTGCATCTGGACCATTCTCTATGTTTAGAAAGTGTTTAAAGACCTATCTTTTTATTAGACATTTTAATTAATTCAAATGTTATGAAATGACGGACACTGCTTTATAATTTTGTTTTATTGTTATAATTTACATACACATATTTAGTAAATGTTTTAATTTTATATTAATTTTAAGAGGTTTAATACTATACATCTTTAAAACAGTGTTTAATTTATTTTAAATTGATTTATATAATTTACATACAAAGGTTTACTAGTGTACATCTTAAAACCAAAATTTCTTTTGATTTATACTAATTTATATAATTTACATTTATTAATACTTTTATGATATGTCTCGTATAGCGCATCAATCTGCCATGCGGGAATTAGCGCTATAGAAAAACAGTATTATTATTATAATTATATACATATATTATAGTGCAGTATCCTCAGGTCTGGTCAATGCACTTAACACTTTACTTCCTTGCCAGACCTGTTCAATTTATCACCATTTCAGCTTCTCTCAGAAGCATAAGTAGCTAGCTTCATGTCGCAGATAGAAAGACACTGTTCCCTTCTTGAAAATAAGGTATTTGTTCAATGATTTCATCACAAAATATTTATACATTTGCACAAAAAGCCAGCACATATAAGCCAGGTACAACTCATTTTTCATGAATGCCCTAAGATGAAACAAGTTGTGTAAGCAGCTATGTTCCAGACTGGAACTTTCAACCTGAATCTTGACACCCCTGGGAGGTGCTCTGGGATGTCCAACAGACACTGGACTCTGCTGATGTCAAAGTAACTTTGCAGGACACAAGTGTGACAGCTAGACCAGACGATGGTTAGTTTGTGCCCCAGTTGGAACATCTCATCCATGAGGCAGAGTTTAGGGGCTTGTAGGGTGTGAAAGTCCAAAGAAGCTTGGGGAGCGGTATGTGATTTTTTAAAACAAACTGTTAATATGTTTATAAATTATGTTAAAACATTAATAAAGTTACTGTATGGACAACTGGAAAGTTAGCAAAACATGTATATATGATGTACATAAAAGTCTGGTGAAGAAAATATGTGCTGGCAAATGTTGGGCAAGAAAGACAGCCCTGGTCCTTTGTTCTATCTATTGGACATGTCCAGGGGCTCTTTATTACCTGGATGTGATTGTTGGTCAGTAGTCCAAAATGCTTCTGTAGCTATAGGGCGTGCAAGTCTCACGTTGCAAAAACGAGGCTGGGGGCAGTTTGGGGGCAGGAGGTCCATATACTCCATGTTAACATATAGGACTTTGTTTTGTTTTGGTCATAATAATCGAACTGTCCCGAAATAGCGTATTTGAGTTATATTGTCCGAAGGATTATTACAAGCAGAAGCAATGGAACATTTTGCCGGTGACAATGATCACGGAAATCATGAATTTTAATCGATTATTATGGTGGTTGCCATGGCAATAGCAGCAAGTACTTGTGTTTGGCGATCTTGAGTACTAACAAAGAGTGCCAGTTTTCGCGAAATACAACCTGTTTGGGCCATACGCATACATGTGTTATGATTATGTGCGTTTAGACAACTTGTCAGATATAAGTGCTTATTGAAACCACAACATACAGCAATGTAAAACGCAAATCCCGTAAAAGACACATACAGCCTAGCATTATGTCGATTATCTGCATTACGTAAATCGCTATGTGTCTATGATAGTGTGATAAACTCAATATTAAATCGGACATTTAAGATAAGAAACGTATAACACAAGATATTTATGAACTGATTTTCCTAGTATTCATTAGTCGGAAGCTACAACTGTCATCCATCGTTAGAATATTATTCTTGTGTCCAGTCCCCAATTAGTCTCGATTAGTCCACAATAAGTGACCCACTTGCAGGCCCTATTGTGTTTACTTTGACATTTGCCCCAGTACCACAGAGTGTCTGCTTTGACACCTACGCCATTGTTATTGTCCTCACTAGTGGACATGCTGCAGGCTGGATTGAAACTTAGACAGTCAAAGCAGAGATTACAAGTGCACCAATGCCTTTGAGATGAACTGCATGTGGAGGCTGTTACAGGTTTACTACTCTTTACACACAACAAACAAACAAGTATGAGAATTTATGGATAGATATATCGGCAAGCAAGAACATATGTTGACAATAGTAAAAAGAAGTTAACAATATTTTTGTTTTCTCTTGCATTCTACATCATAATTTAAGAAACTAATAATGGGACCTATTTGCATTAGAAATCAACACAGGCACTGGTACAGTATATCAGTTAGCTATGAATAAAATCTTTGGACAATACTTATGAAAACAGTTGATGGTTTCAGAAAGGTACCATCTGTAGCATTTGATACAACAAATAATGGAAGCAGTAATCCTTGGAAATCGACAAGATTCATGAGATTAGTTGCAGAATGTTTTAATGGACTTTCAAAGACATTCTACACAGTTTTTCCCCACATGCAGCTAAAGTAAGGTTTATTACACTCCAAGCATCCTCTAAAGTGATATCAGGTTGAGTTTAATTGCTGCCAGGAAATGTCACACTATTGAATTCAAAACCATCAAGTTCAAGTGACTGGAGTGGGATCAGTATAATTCCAACATAAAGCAGACCTGTGCAAAGATTCAGCCAGGAGGCAGTTATATTGTTTGCAATTGATGCACATATTCATGTCAAATAAGCACCCCTAACCCTTTAGACCTCAAGTTCATTTTTTGAAACATGATTTAATCCAGATTTGTGATATGTGTTTTATCCATCATGTAATCAGCAGGGTGGTCACTCATGGAATTGCAACGAAATATCTTGGAATCTAGCAACATCAAACTTCGCTCATTATTATGTTTGCACGTTGAAGATACTTCTAAAGTCCTGTTTTGGTTCCTGGTATATTGCAGCCTGTCACTGACACTGGATAGCATGTCTCTTCTGAGTCAAACGTTTGTGCCAGAACTAATGATATGATCTAAACACGAGCGCACCCAAAGGTAAAACTGAGTACACCATTAAAACTAGATGCTTAATATTTTTGATGTCTTGTTCTG
>JAODUO010003756.1:0-10477 GCA_025642075.2 Ridgeia piscesae | reverse complement strand
GCCACCCGCAGCCCGGGAGGGCCCTTCAAGTGAAAGATCTGCGGGGGGGCCCTTTCCGCAAGGGCAACCGAAGCCCAGGGGCGTGCCGCGCAAGCCACCGTGGGGCATTGATGACCATCCCCCGTTGTACAGCAGTTCACGAACGCGCTCGTGCTGCAGCAGCACGTGCGCATGCACACCGGCGAGTTGCCGAAGGACTTCGCACTGCACAGCGACATGCTCGCCGCGTCGGCTGCCATCAACTACATGGCGCCATTCCCCGGCTTCCCCTTCCTGCCGCTGCCGCCCGCCGGCCTCCCGCAGCACCCCATGGGTGCCGCCGGCGAGCTGGACCTGAGGAAGCCGAAGATGGAAGGCCACCATGAGGATCGCGAGAGAGGAGAAGAAGAGGCGAAGGACGATTATGCGACGCCGGGTAAGCGACGCGCGTCCGAGGACGAGTCGAACCGAGAGGCGTGGTCAGCTGAGGGGAGTGTCAACGAGGACAGCAATGAAATGGACATAGCTGCCTACAAGAGAGCAAAACTGGACGACGAGGTCAAGTCAGCCGTGTCCGAGTCGGACCGAGAGAGCGAGATCAGGGAGAAGGACGGCGAGTCGGCGAAGGAGGGAGAGACCGAAGATGACGCTTCAGCTTCCGGACTGATGCCGCCGGCGAGACGTCCCTCGTCAGTCCCGCACGCGTCGACACCGCCGGCGCTCGTGCCTCTCTCGCAGGTACTGTCGGCCAACAAGCCCGAGATGATCTACCCGCGCTACAGTCACCCGCCTCTCATCCCCATGTCCTACTCGACGTCACTGATGGCGATGGAGGACCGCATCCGATCGATCGACATGACGGCGCCGCACTTCCTGTCGATGGGCCACCCGCTCGAGGGCATGGAGAACATAATCAGACGCGCCGAGACGCACATGACCGCCTCATCCCATGTGCCGCGCAGCGAGAACCACTCGCCGGCGGTCATGACGCCGATGCCGCGCCCGCCGTCGAGTGGAGACCGCCGAAGTCCAACAGAAGACTCGGCGACAGCCGCGTCTCCTTCGATGGCGATGTCGCCCGGAGACTCCGGCAGCAACCACTTGGAACGCAACGGAGTCTCGGAGCATGGCTACGGCGGCTCGGCGACCCAGTCGTTCCTCGACGAGACCACGTGCAACGTGTGCTTCAAAACATTCGCGTGCCGGAGCGCGCTCGACATCCACTACCGGAGTCACTCGAACGACCGACCGTTCAAATGCGAGGCGTGCGACCGCTCCTTCTCTACCTACGGCAACATGAAGCAGCACCTGCTGACGCATAAGATCCGCGACCTGCCGACGGACGCCTTCGACGGAAAACGGAGCCAAGGGATGGGAAAGGCCTGCCGAAAAATGAGGCCGAGACATACTGCACAAAAGCACGGGCGCCGAGAAGAAGCAATAGTTTCAGGAAGGAAAAGCATGGCCGGGGGGAACCTGAAGCACATGGCGGTTGCCAGAAGCCGCTCGAGCGCCAGCGCGTGCAGACCCACATGGCCAAACGGCGTGGCACCGAAGGTAATGGGCACGCACATGTGGAACAACTCGCCGTCGCGTCGCGGCCGCCGCATGTCCATCGACCCGCGCCCGTCGCTGACGCCGACGTCGTCGCCGAAAGACGCTGAGTTCTTCAGCTCCTTGCCCCCCCGCCGAAAGATGGAAGGGAGGAATCTCCGTCATCCAGGGCCTCAACGGCGGCATCAACCCGATCATGCCGCTGCCCCGACGACGGAGGCGATGCTGGGTCACTTCCCGGCGAGCTTCGCCGAGAACATGCTGCGGAGCCAGTTCGCCGTCATCGCCAGCTCGCAGCAGCACCTGCGTGCCGCTGCCGATGAACACCCGCTGAAGGCGAGTGACTCGGCGAGGAAGCCGCCAGACCTGTCGATGAACGGCACCGACGGAGGAGACAAACAGATGAACGGCGCGAGCGGTGAACTCGATCTCAGCATACGCAAGTCGGAGTCTTCAACGCCGAGTTCCATCAGCTCTAGTCTGGAGCAGCACTCGATGGACGCGGCTCACAACGCGACGTGGATCTGGAAGACGACGTGTCATCTATGCAGCAAAGTATGCTCGTCCGCCAGCGCCCTAGAGATGCAATGAAGGGACATCTACAGGCACACAACGACGAACTCACCTCAAAACCACTAGTCGCTTAACTACTGATGACCTGAAGGCAGGAAATGACAATCGTGCATGTGGTGAGTGCCCTTCGGTTGGTGGTTTGGTTCACCCTCCGCTGGGCTGGGCTTCACTGTGGAACGTGCACCGCTCAGAACTGAATCTGTCTCGGACACATAAGACGTGCAGGCAGCGAAACGTCATTACACTTTAGTGATATTTTACAGAACCTTAGTTGATGAATAGACACCGAAATCGTTCGTGTAAACGCAGGAAGGGTTTCCCATAAGTATTACTTATAATAACACACGGAAGAAAGTGGTGGCTTGTTGGCCGATCTACTGACAATTTTCCGCAATAATACAAACAGGATTCTTTCAGTTAATGATGACCTCTTTAACGAAGTTTATTATATTATGCTCGTGAGAAAATCATGAGAAAAACTCATAAATATTTCGTGGTGCAACCATATTTTAACAAGATGTTGGCACAGCAGTCTACTACAATTTTTTTTTGTAGAGCATGTTTGTGCCAACATTACGTGCGATGAAACATTAGTCACACGAATCGTCAGAGTTAGCATTTATTTACTGTTCTCTGCTATACAATTCCCCGATATTTCACCGTTTTATTTTTTGTACTATCGTGTCGTTTTTTGTTTGGATTATCGCATCGTATATTATGTTTGTGGGAAGCTCGTTACATAATAATGTGTGTAAATTAATTCTATACAATTATTCTTCGGCTGTGAGTGCGGGGAGTGACGGAATATTATTTGTTACAGCTGCTGTCACGACACTGGACTGCTCAACGACTATGTGTGTCGTATAGTGTAACACGTGTAGTTATCATGCAAAATCTATCTGGATGTAGCGTGGACGGATACGTTTTTGTTTTGAATGTGATGCATATGTAAAACTGCTGTTTTTGAACTATGTCAACTGCCAATCTGCTATTTTTGTTGATGCGCAATTCGGAGTCACCCACCTCACAAGTGTGTATGTACTATGTATGCCCGCCATTGAGCTCACTCACAGTTGTTGTTTACTACACAAATTAGCGTTCAAATGCATCGAATCTGAAGGGTGTGATAGACATTATAGATGTACGTACTTTGCAAGTCACTCATGCTGGGTGCGACTCGCGGAATCACGGTACGATGACGAGTTTCTGGTCTGCTGGTGTTGAACTTAATTAACATATCTGAGTATGATTTTATGATATGTTGGTGACTAAAATTTCAGGGATGTCTGCGCCACGCAGGGCAAAGACACCGGGCTACAGTGATCTTGAACATACTAAGCTACCTGCTATATTCATTGTATTGTGAAAAGATGCATAATATTGTTTTGTTGTACATAGTTCGTTCGTGTAAAGATGCGAGGTGGCATGGTGTTAAATAATGCAGCTGTTATCATAATTTGCCTATATATATAGTGTCACCTCATGAAATATGGTATTAGATGAGCGGATGGGCAGAATATGTTACACTGCTTATAATTATGTGAAAATATCCTTAAATTATATCAATTTAATTCGATCATGATATGACGTGTAATGCGCGATTAATGTCAAAACGAATGTTATGCATGCTTCATGATTGTGTGCGGTGGTTGATGACAACAGACTGAGATAGTTTGTGCAAGGATTAGATGATATACTCTTCCAGGTTGTGGTACATGACGTCATGAATGCTCTAGCTTGTGTCGTTCCCTTGGATTCGTCGGTCCGATATTTGACTTAATTTTACATCCAACATTGATATTTCAGATATTTTCATCTATGCAAAAGCATTTGCCAAAGATGAAAATATTTTATTGTCAAAACCCAAAAAAAGGGGTTTAAAGGGATTTTTGTTTGCTTAAAAAAACCCACCCAAATTTTAAAATTCCTTTCCGTTGGGGCCCAAAAATTTAATTTCCAAAAATTTCGAGTATTTTAACAAAAAAATTGAAAAAGGTTCGTCATAATTCCATACTTGCTTTAGACCCGTTTTTAAAAAAAGATTTTCGTTTCCCAAAACCCGTAAATTAGTTCCCAACCGGTCCTTTAAAAGAGAAAAGCGAATTTAAAAACAAAATAAAAAAAAACCCCTAAAAGGCATTTTTCCCAATTGAAAAAGGGAAACCCCTGGTTCACCGGGGCCCCCCCTAAAACGGCCGTGCATTCAATTTCAAGTTGTACACATACAAACGATGCTATTTTGCACACAAAATACCACGAAATGTAATCGGGGACGCATTTACGTGCAGTTTAATCAAGCCGACTGATTACGTCAAGTTCGTTTCAGTAGTGCCCCGGTGAACCAGTTGCCGTTTTCAATTAGCCGTCAAACAATGCATTATAGGGTTACGCTTTATAGTCTTTTCACATGTCGCTTTCTACTCTGTCAAAGTCGCAGCCGATAGAACTAATTACGAGGTTTTGTCAGCGAACATCTTGTTAAACGAACGGGTCTAAATGCAGTACTGGCTACAGTCATGACGAGCCTGTACAATAAGTATAGGTACTCGAAATTAGAATTGAAATTGGGCAACGAATGGAATAAAATCCGATGCATATTTAAGCATTCAAAATCCTTAATCTTTGCGGTTTAGACAATAACATATTTACATCTTTGGCAAATGCTTTTGCATAGATGAAAATATCTGAAATATCAATGTTGGATGTAAAATTAAGTCAAATATCGGACCGACGAATCCAAGGGAACGACACAAGCTAGAGCATTCATGACGTCATGTACCACAACCTGGAAGAGTATATCATCTAATCCTTGCACAAACTATCTCAGTCTGTTGTCATCAACCACCGCACACAATCATGAAGCATGCATAACATTCGTTTTGACATTAATCGCGCATTACACGTCATATCATGATCGAATTAAATTGATATAATTTAAGGATATTTTCACATAATTATAAGCAGTGTAACATATTCTGCCCATCCGCTCATCTAATACCATATTTCATGAGGTGACACTATATATATAGGCAAATTATGATAACAGCTGCATTATTTAACACCATGCCACCTCGCATCTTTACACGAACGAACTATGTACAACAAAACAATATTATGCATCTTTTCACAATACAATGAATATAGCAGGTAGCTTAGTATGTTCAAGATCACTGTAGCCCGGTGTCTTTGCCCTGCGTGGCGCAGACATCCCTGAAATTTTAGTCACCAACATATCATAAAATCATACTCAGATATGTTAATTAAGTTCAACACCAGCAGACCAGAAACTCGTCATCGTACCGTGATTCCGCGAGTCGCACCCAGCATGAGTGACTTGCAAAGTACGTACATCTATAATATGTCTATCACACCCTTCAGATTCGATGCATTTGAACGCTAATTTGTGTAGTAAACAACAACTGTGAGTGAGCTCAATGGCGGGCGTACATAGTACATACACACTTGTGAGGTGGGTGACTCCGAATTGCGCATCAACAAAAATAGCAGATTGGCAGTTGACATAGTTCAAAAACAGCAGTTTTACATATGCATCACATTCAAAACAAAAACGTATCCGTCCACGCTACATCCAGATAGATTTTGCATGATAACTACACGTGTTACACTATACTGACACACATAGTCGTTGAGCAGTCCAGTGTCGTGACAGCAGCTGTAACAAATAATATTCCGTCACTCCCCGCACTCACAGCCGAAGAATAATTGTATAGAATTAATTTACACACATTATTATGTAACGAGCTTCCCACAAACATAATATACGATGCGATAATCCAAACAAAAAACGACACGATAGTACAAAAAATAAAACGGTGAAATATCGGGGAATTGTATAGCAGAGAACAGTAAATAAATGCTAACTCTGACGATTCGTGTGACTAATGTTTCATCGCACGTAATGTTGGCACAAACATGCTCTACAAAAAAAAATTGTAGTAGACTGCTGTGCCAACATCTTGTTAAAATATGGTTGCACCACGAAATATTTATGAGTTTTTCTCATGATTTTCTCACGAGCATAATATAATAAACTTCGTTAAAGAGGTCATCATTAACTGAAAGAATCCTGTTTGTATTATTGCGGAAAATTGTCAGTAGATCGGCCAACAAGCCACCACTTTCTTCCGTGTGTTATTATAAGTAATACTTATGGGAAACCCTTCCTGCGTTTACACGAACGATTTCGGTGTCTATTCATCAACTAAGGTTCTGTAAAATATCACTAAAGTGTAATGACGTTTCGCTGCCTGCACGTCTTATGTGTCCGAGACAGATTCAGTTCTGAGCGGTGCACGTTCCACAGTGAAGCCCAGCCCAGCGGAGGGTGAACCAAACCACCAACCGAAGGGCACTCACCACATGCACGATTGTCATTTCCTGCCTTCAGGTCATCAGTAGTTAAGCGACTAGTGGTTTTGAGGTGAGTTCGTCGTTGTGTGCCTGTAGATGTCCCTTCATGTGCATCTCTAGGGCGCTGGCGGACGAGCATACTTTGCTGCATAGATGACACGTCGTCTTCCAGATCCACGTCGCGTTGTGAGCCGCGTCCATCGAGTGCTGCTCCAGACTAGAGCTGATGGAACTCGGCGTTGAAGACTCCGACTTGCGTATGCTGAGATCGAGTTCACCGCTCGCGCCGTTCATCTGTTTGTCTCCTCCGTCGGTGCCGTTCATCGACAGGTCTGGCGGCTTCCTCGCCGAGTCACTCGCCTTCAGCGGGTGTTCATCGGCAGCGGCACGCAGGTGCTGCTGCGAGCTGGCGATGACGGCGAACTGGCTCCGCAGCATGTTCTCGGCGAAGCTCGCCGGGAAGTGACCCAGCATCGCCTCCGTCGTCGGTGGCAGCGGCATGATCGGGTTGATGCCGCCGTTGAGGCCCTGGATGACGGAGATCTCGTTCATCTTCGGCGACATGAAACCGTTGGGGAAGGACGGCGGGAAGGGGAACGGGTACATGTCTGGCGGCGGTGGATGGTGCGCGAAGGAGCTGAAGAACTCAGCGTCTTTCGGCGACGACGTCGGCGTCAGCGACGGGCGCGGGTCGATGGACATGCGGCGGCCGCGACGCGACGGCGAGTTGTTCCACATGTGCGTGCCCATGTGCACCTTCAGGTTGCCTTTCGTCGTGAACGCCTTGCCGCACACGGTGCACTTGAACGGCTTGTCGCCTGTGTGTGTGCGCATGTGGATCTGCAGCGCGCTGGCGCTCGAGAACGGCTTCTGGCACACCATGCACATGTGCTTCAGGTTCGGCCGGCGCACGAACGGCGACTGACTGTTGTCGGACGATGTGCTGGGCGGTGAGACCTTGTGCTTCTTCTCAGCGTCAGTCTCCGGCGGTGTCTTCATCGACTCCAATCTCGGCAGCGCCAGATCGGACTTGTGCGTTGCCATGGTGCTTGGAGGCTTACCCGGCCCGGTATGGCTTGTGACAAGGGACTTATTGCCTTTTGGGCCCCCCTTTGTTCTTTCTTGTAAGGCCCGGCCCAATCTTCTTGAACGCCGCTCCGTGTTGCTAGTGAAGGGCTCTTGAGTTTAGGGGTATGGGTGGTTCGGGTGGGTCAGTTCGCTATGTTCTTGGGGCTCCACTTCTTCCTCCTTGGTTTCCCGCCTCTCCCTTCGGCTCGGCAGGTTTGGGGCCCTTTGAGAGAAGGCGGGCTCGAAGCCAAGGGCTCGGGGGCCCCGCGAAGAGAGCTGCCTTGGGCCCGGACGAGGCGGCCGGGAACTCTCCCTGGCAGACGGCGCCCCGGGGTCTGCGCTCCCGATAGCGCGGACGGCGAGGGGCGGCAGCCCGCCGGGAGGCCAAAGGCCCCGTCTTAAGGCCGGGCCGCCGCGGGCAGGCCCCGACGAGACGCCGTGTTATGGCAGGGCCCCCCGGGCTTCCGCTCCCTTCCGGCCCCCCAAATTTGGTTTGCCCCCGTGTGTGGAGGCGCCAGGGGGAGGAGGCGCGGCGAGGCCGCGGTTTCAGGCCGGTCGGTTCCGGAAAAAGGGCGCACTTCACTGGCGTTGGCGGGCAAGGGCCTTGGTTTCCCTTTCCTTTTCCTCGTTCGCCATATTTTTGACGGGGCCCAAAAGAAAAAGGTTTTAAAGGGAGCAGGTAAGTGTAAAATCATGGGCGCATTAACTGGCCAGATCCGAAAAAAACCCATGACTTTTTAAAAAACAAAACGAGCGTTAAAAAAAAAACTCTTTAAAAACGGAAACCAAGAGACAGAGGAAAGGGGCAATCTTAAGAAAAAAAAAGTTTTTTAGAAATTAAAGCGAACCTGAACCAAGCCAGACCGTTTAAAAAGGGTTTCGGATATCGGCAAAAGCAAAAGATCAGGGCATCGGTCTTCTTTCCCTGCGCCAAAGCCGCGCCCTATGGGGCGGATGTTTGGGGATTAAGGGCAGGGTTAAGAAGAGAAAAGTTTATTGGGGGAAAAAAAATGGCGTTTTCGATATTGGTCATATGTCCAAAATTTTTGTCAGTTCCCAAATTGGATAAAGCAACAACAGTAAAAATTTGCCCAAAGGAAAAGCGGGATTTTCGGCAAAAAAACTTTATCCGCTCTCTTCCGGATAGTGAAATTTTGGGCCCCGGTTTAAAACCCCTTTTCATCTTTTTCGGCCAACCAACCCTATTGCTGGCCATTTTTCCTCTTTAAGTTGTGTTTTTTGCCTGGAACTACCGAACATCCGTTCATCCCCGGGGCCCGTTTCCCCGGGTACAAAAAGTCGTGAACCAAGGCAGGAATCAAGTTTGTAGACATAATAATAATACGATTACGCTTAACATTATAAATTCTTGGAAACCAAGATCACTGGCGCATCAAGACTAAACACTTGATCAATCTCATTGTTAATAAACAAAAACGTAAATAGACGTTATTATAATAATAACAAGATAACTTCTATTTTGCCTAAATCCTTGGAAACCAAGCTAAGTAGTGCAGCAAGACAAAGTGGTTGATCAATCTTAGAGTCAATAAATAAAAAAGTTTGTTAGACATAATTATAATATTGCGCCTAAATCCTTGGAAACCAAGCTCAGAGGCGCTTTAACACAAAAGGGTTGATCAATATCAGGGTTGATAAAAACAAAAAAGTATCAATACAGTGGTTTCATGAGTCACTACAGGTCTATCTATTTCTGACTGAACCAAAATGAAGAAGACCGACACTAGTGATTTGTGACGAAAAACTTGTTTTAATATTAAATAGGCATGTACACGGTGTTAATAAGCATAGTGAGTAAAGAGGACTTGTATGTCTGAATATAATAAATTTGACAATAAAAAGTCAATTATTTTTTTCTTCGAAATTTTTGGTCACTAAAATGTACCAAAATTTTTTTTAATGCAGTTTCCCAAAAAAAAGCAACCAACAACTTTTTAACAGCTTTTAAGTGACAGAGCAAAAGAGAACAAAATGCAAAAAAAAACAAGATACCGGTTCCCCTTTTTTCGATATGCGGAAAGGAAGCCTGATTTTTAAAGTTCAAAAACCGTGTGTTTTCTCCCAGAATTCGCAAAGCCGTTTTTTAAACCGCTACAAAAAGGTTTTTATTTTACTGGGGAGCCCCTTGAAAGACCGAATCGATTTTTTTATTTGCGCGGACTTCCTTAAAGAGTGAGGAAAAAGAAAAAAATTTAACGCGGGCGAATACGCTAATATGGCGAAAAAAATTTTTTTGCGTAGGCGTTTTTTCCGGCCCGCTGGTGGGACCCCAGTCCACGGATTTTCCCCGACAGCGCCGGATGAGCCCCGGTTTTTTTCCCAACAATTGAACAAGGCTAAAGGGGTTACGTTTTGAAAAACCCCAAAAAAAAACGAAAAAATAAAGTTTTGCTCAAAACATGGTGCGAAGGGTTTTTTAAATTTTTAGGGGCATAAAGACGGACCTTTCAATAAAACCCTTAAACCCCTTTCTCGGGAAATTTTAAAAAAAGGGTTGGCAAAAAAAAGAATTTTAAAACTTCAACAGGGAAAAAAAAAAAAAAGGCTGCGGGAAGAACAAACATAGGGAAAAAAAAAAATTTTTTTAAAGTATTGTTTTCAAAAAAAATATAAAAAAAGGCCAAAATTACTGAAAAGAGGAACAATTTTTTTACAAAGATTTTAAAACAAAGCATCTTTTTCGGAATTTGAAACACTTAAAGTTTTCAAACGTTCTAAAAAAAACCAAAAAAGGGCCTGCAGTCACTGAACACAACCAAAAAAATTTTTAAAAAAAATGCCCCCCCCTTTAAAACCCAAGGAAAAAAAAGAAATTTTTAAAACCAAGGGAAAAATTTTCGCCCGCTTCAATGCCGCTTTTCGTAGGGCCACTCTTGGCGGGGGAGGGATCCAGCTCCTTTTCCACAATGGG
>JAODUO010003755.1:0-15004 GCA_025642075.2 Ridgeia piscesae | reverse complement strand
AAAATGGGGACGTTATCCTTCACTTTGTTTATACCGACTTTACAAGGGCGTGTTGGTGATTTCGGTTCCGCTTAACGTTCTCTCTTCGCTCGTCCTTACATCCCCAGGTTTCGCCAGTTTTGTACACCCCGCCAACCATTGTCTTCTGTCCTGTGTCAAATTAATAACTCCCGAATACCAGAGGACGTCACCACGCGGGATAGCCACTAGGGATTCAGTGGCACGACGGAAGTACCCCGGAACAACGCGGATTAACGCTGTAAATCTAAAATCGCTGGTTGATGCTCCTTTGTCCCTTATAACCCGTCGTATATCAAAGGTTCCAAGCCGTTCATGTATATCGCAGTATCACCCTTTTGTCGTGTTCGATTGGTTCAAAGTGCTGCCTTCTGTAACACGCGCTCACACAAGCCCGTGTCGTCTCGCTGCTGCCGTCAAACCGCTTGCGTTCGTACGCGGCGGGCGTTACGAAGTGTAGTCGACTTACATTGCTTTGATTACGCGTCCGCTTAACGCGACAGAACCCTGAACACTAAGACACATCGTAAACCCTGTGTTTGTTCAGTTGTCGCCTGCGATTTGTCTGACGCGGATCAATGTGTGTCTTTCGGCAACCTTGGGACTGGCGTTTTCCTGGGTCACATGCCCCAAACGGATACCAACCGCGTGGACAGCCTGCACGTTTGGGCTCAATGGGAAGAAAGGGTACAATTTTAAACGAAACATAATTAACCAGATCCCCGTCGCTACGCGCGCTGATTGCGCATCCTTATACATTGCAACAACGGTGCATACTCTTCGGAAATTTTTGGCCTCATAAGGACGATGGAATTAGTGTGGATTGACACGAGGTCGATTTGAATTGCTTTGGGGTGAAAACGATCGTTTTGAGACATTGCGCCTTCACCCCCCAGTGGCTGGGTTGGCAGGATTTATTGCGGGCAAGCAAAACAGGGAAACCCGGGGGACAAGAAACCTGTTATTCGGAAGATTTGAGGGTGTCTGGGCAGTAGTGCAATGTTGTAGAACGAGATCGCTTTTTTGCGACTTAGCCGGATTGATTAGACACCTGTAGAGGGCGGGCAAACGTTTCGGTAGCACCCAAGCCCACCCCAGGGCAGGTAAGGGCCAAAGTCCTGACATACGCGCAATTTCGAAGTTTCTGTCTTCACCACAGTTGCGCTTCACGGTTTCAGCGCAGCAGTCTGATCCCTTGAGGTCACGGCCATGCAGACTACGCTGTGGGGCGCATTCCTTTGTTTCTTCAAATTCCTAGGTTATGAACTTATGCCGATGGGGGCATAAACTCGCTTGGTTTTTAACGTTTCGAACACGTAAAATAAAAATTTAAATTATTCAACGTTTTTAATCATCCCAAACCCACGCTTTCCTATAAACGTTATTCATAAACATCATGGCGTTTGGGAAATCTATCCTCAAAACGGTGGGTTTTTTAAAATAATAGCGGTTGGGGTGTTTTACGTAGGAGGTTACCGGGTTTTTCGCAGCCCGTTTCCCCTCCCCGTGTGGGCCCTTTGCCGCGGAATGGGGGTTTTCGCAAGATGAAGAAGACACGGTTGGGGAAATTCAAAAATTGGGATTTGGGAAAGACCGGGCGGAGGCTCGTGGGAACCGTTAGATTATGCGATAAGGGAATTTGGATGACGTTAAACACCTTGGGGAAAGGCGGGGGCTAATCCCCGGGTCACACGCCCGCCCCCCAGGGGCAATGCAGGGCCCCACAATCGGCCTTTACGGGCATGTTATGTTTGTCCCCTGGCCAGTACATTTGGCCTTAAGCCCGACCCTTGCAGTGGTCAGGGCCCAAGGGCCCGAGATCCAGTTTGGCCGTGGGGGAAATTTACGGTTGGGGTCCACGAAAGGGGGGTTAATATTCTGGCAAGCGGGCGTTAAACCCTTGTTTATTTTTAAACCCCCCAAAAGTCAAATAAACTTACTTTAAGTTTAACTTCAACGATCTCATTAATATGGGGTTTATTCCCCGGTGGGGTGTTTGTTGTTAAATAACAATCCGTAAATTTAAAATTGGGTATAATGTCAAGAGTAGATACATTTCCCCGAAAAAACCCTTTCAAATTTTGGAAATCATTCAAGCATTACAACTCCCGTCACACGCGCCGGAAATGCTGCAATTTCCGTCGTCCATATTCATGGCCAGATCGCCCGGGGGAGTGAAAACTTGTGAAACAATCACGTTCAAAGGTTCCACCCCACTGCGTTCCGGCCAACGAGTTGACCAACTCAAAGCCTGACCGGGCGTCTTTAACTGTCCCTCGACACCGATCGCCATCAAGTCGAGAGTCGCGGGACTTGAACGGCCCTCGACGGCTTAAGTGAGAGACCGCCTCGTCGAACACGATAGCGAAGTGACCGCCTCTCCATAACGACAACGTTAGCACAAGGATGGCCGTCGCCTTTCAAGTGCGACACCTGCTGCGCGTCTTTATTAAGCAATTAAACGGCTAATTGATGTTTGTAGACGAGCAAGAGCTGCTTCGACAATCTATTGCAGCGTTCTGCAAACACTTTAGGTGTGGGCCACATTTGGCCAGTGTGGGCCACATTTGGCCAGTGTGGGCCACCTTTGGCAAGTTGTCCCTTCCTACGTGTTCGTAAACGTAAAGAGACTATTTTATGCTACCCCGACTTATATCTAAACAACAAAGTGTGTCACATTAATCTAATTAAATGTCATGCAAAACAACGTCTAAACAAAATTGCGATTCTACATACTCTACTAACATCTAGCGTAACTACTGCCCGAAGACAACAATGAAATGCCAAGTCACAAAACATCTTTCAAACGATATAATCAAAGGTGTTCTTTGTGAGATGCATCGGTGAGAATTCCGACATCGTTCATTCAGATGCTACCGAAAATATACCAACAATTCCTGCGATGTCTCAAGCAATGTCACACACATCGCTACTTGGGGGTGGATTGTGAAGGGCCGCAACTTGTCTTCGTACAAATTGTTCATCAGGTTTTGTCTACCCTACCATATGCAATGTGCTCAAATGTCTGACACTCGGTGCCAGACCACGGAGCTGAATTCAAGTTCGGTATCATACGCGGGCCAGATAATTTGCGGAACGATGATTTATTGCAAACCGTCGCAGAAGCGCGACAGGAATGCGCCAAATCAGCGCAAACAGACACCGACCGGGTATCCAACTCTAAATATAGTGATCCCGTTCTAAATATAGTGGTCCCCGTCTAAAAATAGTCGCCCCATTGAGCCTCCTTATCGGTGCATCGCACCCCTGACGAGGTTCACGGATGAGTCTCGACTGGCGGACATTGTGTGCGGGTCTGGCGGCCGACGCCACGCCGCCGGTGGCCGAGCTGACGGACCCGACACCAGCCACCATTAGCTCGGCGGAGTCGAAACACAATATTCGGCAGCGCGACAACGAACAACACACGCGAGTGTTGTGATCGCGCTCGTTAGGTGTACACGGTTACCTCGTCAGCCGTACAAAGACGCGCACCGCGTCACCGTTCTGAGAAAGACAAGGATCAAGAACGACGCTGCCACCCATCACCACCGCCCCCGCCGCCGTAGCGGAAACGAGGAAGACCGGAGACGTTTGGAGTCGTCGGCGCATGCAGCGAGACGGAGCGAAGCGTGGCTTTTGTGGGTGCCTGTATTCTGTGTCGTACAGACGAAGCCACATGGCCACGCATGCTCGTGGAAGGCGCTACACTCGCACACATCGCTACAATGAATAGGCGTGATATCTGCGATAAGTCCCGCACTATCGGAACGTCTCCTTGCCACGGCGCTGAATACGCCACGACAAACATCCCACAAAAGGCGCTACAAAGGCGCAACACGACTCAACCATTATTAAATGTACATTAGCAGCGCTGAATCACGCCCTGACTCGGCGATACACCGTGCACACGTGTCAAACACTGATAATCTTTTGAACTGCGTAGAATGTTCTTTGCAGAGAAAGTAACCTCTGTATATAGATCTATACATATATATCGACACAACACGACTTCATCAACGTGTTACTGGCATGAGTTACCGGCAAACAAGCGAATGACAAACCTTGCGATTTAAGGCACAGTTGAGAAATAAGCAGAACAGTATTAAAGTCGTGGAGAAAATACAAGGAAGACTTCTCACCTGAAAAAACGTTATGGTAAAAAGGTCGGTTCATAACATAAGTGCAATAGGTTTAAAGAAAGTCTTGTGAATTGAACGTTGCACATAATATTATAATTGCATTACTGTGAACTCACTAAATCTGTTCCATAACGGTGATTCGTCTTAGCTACAATAAATAATGACAGGAGTGGTCCAACCTAGCATGATATATAATTCGCAATTGGTAAAAATCATCGACAGGAATGTGATCGTTAAATCGATTAACTCGTGAGAGACGACGTTGTGTTATGTCTTAGACTCTTAGTAAACAAACTGCATGGTTAGATATAATAATTACAAAACAATGTGCAATTATTTTAAGTAGTTGTAATTGCACGATAATTTCTTATCAGCATTTGCGTGCCAGGAATTTTGTCTTTTAGCCTCTTCATAGCTGTTTCTTCTATTATTGTTATTCTCTGTTGCAGGATTTGAATAGGGTCCGCTATATGGGAACATTGATAACCCTAGCACTCTCTTAAACAGAACGCGTTTTCTCAACACTAACGCAACGAAGGTAGTTGTAGCGGGTGAAGACACATAAATAATGTACAAGTATATATATATATATATATATATATATATATATATATATATATATATATATATATATATATATATATAAATTTTTATGATCAGGGATTGATTAAGACAATTTAATAGTTTCATTAGTTATAAAACATATCTTAAATAATGCGTTGGTATCCAATAAGAAACGAACATGTGTTCAGATTTATTATGGCTTTTCGAGGGCATAAATAAACAAAAATAATTTAGCAATAATAGGAAGAAACAAGAAGGTATATGTATTCAGTTTCATTCCAAAAAGTGAAGACATTTTAACCGCCTCAATTCGATGTTTTGCTTATTCCACAGAGAATAGGTAATAGTTACAGCTGCCTAAGATGAACTATTACATAAATTTGGGATTAGCAGAATTATGTATCAATGAAAAGTGATAATGTTTGCAGTTTGTTTACTAAGAGTCTAAGACATAACACAACGTCGTCTCTCACGAGTTAATCGATTTAACGATCACATTCCTGTCGATGATTTTTACAAAAAATACGTGTCTTCTTAACCAACTGCGACGTCGTTTGAACATCACATCCGCGATACGTTAATTTCTGAAGTACCTTATAGTTGTAAATGAAGAAGCTAACCGCAATTGTATTGCGCGGTAAATGCCAGTAATACAAGTATAATGTTTAGCGTTAAAAGGTGCGTGAATTAAAAATAGAAACGACACATTTATTTCAACACTGGAATGTCTTTTGTTATGTTGTACTTTATACATATTTAAACCTATTGCACTTATGTTATGAACCGACCTTTTTACCATAACGTTTTTTCAGGTGAGAAGTCTTCCTTGTATTTTCTCCACGACTTTAATACTGTTCTGCTTATTTCTCAACTGTGCCTTAAATCGCAAGGTTTGTCATTCGCTTGTTTGCCGGTAACTCATGCCAGTAACACGTTGATGAAGTCGTGTTGTGTCGATATATATGTATAGATCTATATACAGAGGTTACTTTCTCTGCAAAGAACATTCTACGCAGTTCAAAAGATTATCAGTGTTTGACACGTGTGCACGGTGTATCGCCGAGTCAGGGCGTGATTCAGCGCTGCTAATGTACATTTAATAATGGTTGAGTCGTGTTGCGCCTTTGTAGCGCCTTTTGTGGGATGTTTGTCGTGGCGTATTCAGCGCCGTGGCAAGGAGACGTTCCGATAGTGCGGGACTTATCGCAGATATCACGCCTATTCATTGTAGCGATGTGTGCGAGTGTAGCGCCTTCCACGAGCATGCGTGGCCATGTGGCTTCGTCTGTACGACACAGAATACAGGCACCCACAAAAGCCACGCTTCGCTCCGTCTCGCTGCATGCGCCGACGACTCCAAACGTCTCCGGTCTTCCTCGTTTCCGCTACGGCGGCGGGGGCGGTGGTGATGGGTGGCAGCGTCGTTCTTGATCCTTGTCTTTCTCAGAACGGTGACGCGGTGCGCGTCTTTGTACGGCTGACGAGGTAACCGTGTACACCTAACGAGCGCGATCACAACACTCGCGTGTGTTGTTCGTTGTCGCGCTGCCGAATATTGTGTTTCGACTCCGCCGAGCTAATGGTGGCTGGTGTCGGGTCCGTCAGCTCGGCCACCGGCGGCGTGGCGTCGGCCGCCAGACCCGCACACAATGTCCGCCAGTCGAGACTCATCCGTGAACCTCGTCAGGGGTGCGATGCACCGATAAGGAGGCTCAATGGGGCGACTATTTTTAGACGGGGACCACTATATTTAGAACGGGATCACTATATTTAGAGTTGGATACCCGGTCGGTGTCTGTTTGCGCTGATTTGGCGCATTCCTGTCGCGCTTCTGCGACGGTTTGCAATAAATCATCGTTCCGCAAATTATCTGGCCCGCGTATGATACCGAACTTGAATTCAGCTCCGTGGTCTGGCACCGAGTGTCAGACATTTGAGCACATTGCATATGGTAGGGTAGACAAAACCTGATGAACAATTTGTACGAAGACAAGTTGCGGCCCTTCACAATCCACCCCCAAGTAGCGATGTGTGTGACATTGCTTGAGACATCGCAGGAATTGTTGGTATATTTTCGGTAGCATCTGAATGAACGATGTCGGAATTCTCACCGATGCATCTCACAAAGAACACCTTTGATTATATCGTTTGAAAGATGTTTTGTGACTTGGCATTTCATTGTTGTCTTCGGGCAGTAGTTACGCTAGATGTTAGTAGAGTATGTAGAATCGCAATTTTGTTTAGACGTTGTTTTGCATGACATTTAATTAGATTAATGTGACACACTTTGTTGTTTAGATATAAGTCGGGGTAGCATAAAATAGTCTCTTTACGTTTACGAACACGTAGGAAGGGACAACTTGCCAAAGGTGGCCCACACTGGCCAAATGTGGCCCACACTGGCCAAATGTGGCCCACACCTAAAGTGTTTGCAGAACGCTGCAATAGATTGTCGAAGCAGCTCTTGCTCGTCTACAAACATCAATTAGCCGTTTAATTGCTTAATAAAGACGCGCAGCAGGTGTCGCACTTGAAAGGCGACGGCCATCCTTGTGCTAACGTTGTCGTTATGGAGAGGCGGTCACTTCGCTATCGTGTTCGACGAGGCGGTCTCTCACTTAAGCCGTCGAGGGCCGTTCAAGTCCCGCGACTCTCGACTTGATGGCGATCGGTGTCGAGGGACAGTTAAAGACGCCCGGTCAGGCTTTGAGTTGGTCAACTCGTTGGCCGGAACGCAGTGGGGTGGAACCTTTGAACGTGATTGTTTCACAAGTTTTCACTCCCCCGGGCGATCTGGCCATGAATATGGACGACGGAAATTGCAGCATTTCCGGCGCGTGTGACGGGAGTTGTAATGCTTGAATCTGATTGGTCGCAAGCAATGTCGCCGAAGAAATTATCAAGTTGTGACGGTGATATGTTTTCATATGGCTTCGTTTGCAAGTTCAGTTTTCACATGTATATTACTCGCATGAATTATACGGTTATCCGATTAAGTTTAGGTATTACATACATAGAACACGCCGACAAGTTTGGTGTCCCATTATTAAATCACACACATATTATATGTATGATTCTTGATTGAAGTAATAACATGTCGTTGAATTATAGTGTTCATATAGTTTATTTGACTTTGGTGACGTGTTCGAAATACGTTAAACTGCAACGCAGATGTTTCGAACGGTTCCTACGAGGCTATGACACAGCACATTATCTTGGCATTGAGCTCGGTCTCTCGTAAGTGCGCGACCCGTACGGGGAATTTAGCCAAGGGTGAAACTTAGAAACGGTAGGTCGGGCGGACTCACGGAAGCGTGGAGTCTCGGCACTTGCGCCGTGACCACTGACAATGGGATCAGGGGTGCGTTAATCGGGTGCTCAACACTGTGACTGCGCCATCTGCTGGCGACAAAACAATAAATCATATCGAATGTTGCCGCGTAATGACTAGGACTTTGTGGCGGCGACCTCTCGTACTGACCTCTTGCCGACTGACTGGGCTAGAGAGGGGACGGGCAGGGATGGGGTGACCTCCGGGCTGACCCACGCCCATCGCGGTCCGTCCCCCGAAGGAGACGGGCGTGCTCGCTGGAGCGGCGGTCGTTCGTCGTGAAATATGGCCGGCTTAAGTCGGCATAAAGGGCAGTGAGACGGTAATGCGCGGTTCCCGTCCAGCGACGTTTCTGCTCATTCGCCTCGGCTCCTTTGTCGACGATTTCGCCAATTTCTCGGCGCAATCTGTTTAACTATTTCCCCGCCGCATTGTCTTCTGTCTGCTGATGTCGCGTTGGTAACGTCGGCGCCGTGGAGGTACTGCGTTGTCGAGAGGCTGTCACAGACGCGGGAAGCTGAGGGAGACAGGGGAACATGGCAAGACGAAAATAATTATCAACAAACCCAGACTAATCACTCACTCACTCACTCACGCATTCACTCACTCACTCACTCGCTCGCTCGATCATTTATCCACACAATCCCATCCGCTCCTTATGAGGCATATAAGATTTCCACAAGAGAGCGCCACTGTATGTTGTTGTCATTGTAATATAACGTTTGTATCTAGATACGACGGTGGTGTTTGGGACGTGTTATCGTTGGTTTGTGCTACTGTTTGGTTTTAGTCGGAACTTCTACTAAATACGTCCTTTTCCCATTAATGAATGCGTACAACGTTGCAGGCTGATGCGCGTACGCCGTGTCGTGTATCCCTGTTTAGACGCAATGTAACTCCAAATAATATTAACCAGCGAAATCACCAAGTTTGTAAGATTAATAGAACTGTACATAGCGTATTGATTATTAAACGTCAGTGGACAAACTCGAAGAGAGTGACACACTGTAAAAGTAAGTAATTATTTTTATTAAGATTTAAACAAAAAAATAAAAAAATTCAGGAAAATGTGCAAAATGGTTGTGAGCCGAAAAAAGCGGTTTTGAATTAAGGGTTTTTTTGTGCAAGTTCCCGTTATTACCAAAATTTCCCACAAACTTTAAAACCCCTTTCCCTGTTTATTTCTAAATTTATTAAAAACTTAATTCGTCGACAAAGGGTTGACACATCCACCTTCCAAGGGTAAACCGTCAAGGGGAAATTTTTTTTCCTATAAAACGAAAAAATTATTATATATAATTAATATATAAATAATATTATAAATTATCGTTTTCCCAAATTTAAAAAAACGTTTGGCCTTCAAAAATCGTGTCAACTGTAAAAGGTTCTTCAATCGGGTTAGCAACGCCATGTGGCACATGCATAACTCGGCTACTGCGTCGTGGTGTAACATATCAAACCACGTCACGAAGCGTGGAAGTTTTTGGAAACTTTGGGGGGGGTTCCCCCAAAAAGGTTTGGGAAAGACAACCAAGGCCCTTAATTTTTAAATATGAAACCAATTTCCCCCCCAAAAAAAACCCAAGTGATTATACAACTGGGGGGTTTTTTATAATGTTTAACCAATTCGTCGTTTAAGCTCCCCCAAAAAAAACCCCACATTAAGGGTACTGGTTGCGGCCGAAAGACAGGCAAGGCAGTCGGCGCTTCCGGCGAAGTGTCAACTCGGACGCGGCTGCGACGAGACAGGACACCCTGATGACAGTCGTTCGCTCGGCTTATCAGCGCCGAAGCAGTAGCATCCGCGAGGCACCCGACAAAGCGATGACCAGTGCGCGCGTCTGTCCGGGCGGCTTATCGCGTCGACCCGGGCGACACATCAATGTTTCATGGCCGGGCCCCCGCGTCTCCCCCACACGGTGGAGAGGCGATAATCGCGCCCAACTCCGGCGTCGTTCGTCACTAATTGCGACACGACGGGCGTGTCGTGTTGTCTGTCATACGAGATTCCGCAGTGACGACGAAACACGACACGCGTCTCGTCGTCACGTCATCGCGCGGCAACTCGACCCAGGTGGGTTGCATACACCCCCGCCAACGCCAGTGTCTTCTGCACAACCTTGTCGCAACGCAATCGACACCTTCCCGCCGACCATACCAGGTGCAGCGTGCACGCACGCGGGAGTCAGTTCCACATATCGGTGCCTTCCGGTCACGTCTCACGACGGGAAACCCGGGAAAACCCCCGTTTTGGGGTTTTTATTGCATCATAATTATGTCCGTTATAAAATCACCGTAAAACGATATGTACTCGTATAGGTATCCCGCCACCCTTAATTGCAATGTATATAATACACGCGCATCTCTGCAGCGTCCGTAGCGTAGCGCAATCGAACTGGTTACATTATTAGTTAGCGATACAACCACACATTGTGGACACGACCGCGCGGCCGATTCGATGTCCAGAACGTTCACCGGCAATGTTCATACAACGGCTGCTGTCTACTGGTCAAACCGTTCTCTGGGTCAGTGTCGGACAGTGAAGACACGCGCAGTCCACGAAGTCGTTAGCCGACGCATCACAGTTCAACCGTAGATCCTCACTGCGTCACCGCCAGATCATGTCACGCCGACAAAATAACGCAAAAAATTTTTTTAACAGTTTCCTTTTTTTTAATTTTTTCTTAAAACAAAATTTTTTGGTGATTTCGCTGGTTAATATTATTTGGAGTTACATTGCGTCTAAACAGGGATACACGACACGGCGTACGCGCATCAGCCTGCAACGTTGTACGCATTCATTAAGGGAAAAGGACGTATTTAGTAGAAGTTCCGGGGAACCAACAAACATAAAAAAGTGGCCGCTCCCTCTTTTGTGGAAATCTTATTGCCTCATAAGGAGCGGATGGGATTGTGTGGATAAATGATCGAGCGAGCGAGGAGGAGGAGTAAACTGATGAGTGATTAATCTGGGTTTGTTGATAATTATTTTCGTCTTGCCATTTTCCCCCCTGTCTCCCTCAGCTTCCCGCGTCTGTGACGGCCTCTCGACAACGCAGTACCTCCACGGCGCCGACGTTACCAACGCGACATCAGCAGACAGAAGACAATGCGGCGGGGAAATAGTTAAACAGATTGCGCCGAGAAATTGGCGAAATCGTCGACAAAGGAGCCGAGGCGAAGGAGCAGAAACGTCGCTGGACGGGAACCGCGCATTACCGTCTCACTGCCCTTTATGCCGACTTAAGCCGGCCATATTTCACGACGAACGACCGCCGCTCCAGCGAGCACGCCCGTCTCCTTCGGGGGACCCGGACCCCCCGGATTTGGGCCCCCCCCGTGGGGGTCAGCCCCGGAGGGGTTAAAACCCCAAAATCCCCGGGGGCCCCAAACGCACCCCTGATCCCATTGTCAGTGGTCACGGCGCAAGTGCCGAGACTCCACGCTCCCGTGAGTCCGCCCGACCTACCGTTTCTAAGTTTCACCCTTGGCTAAATTCCCCGTACGGGTCGCGCACTTACGAGAGACCGAGCTCAATGCCAAGATAATGTGCTGTGTCATAGCCTCGTAGGAACCGTTCGAAACATCTGCGTTGCAGTTTAACGTATTTCGAACACGTCACCAAAGTCAAATAAACTATATGAACACTATAATTCAACGACATGTTATTACTTCAATCAAGAATCCTCATATAATATTTTGTTTAATAATGGGAACCCAAAAGCCGTTTTATTTTGTAATACCTAAACCAATCGGTAACCGTATAATTCATGCGGGTTTTACGTGAAAATGGGCCGGAAGGCATATCCCCCCCAAATTTTTTGGCGAAATTTCTTCACCCGGAAATTTGTTAAAATCCCGTCCCCCGCCGGAAATGCTGCAATTTCCGTCGTCCTAAATGGCCGATCGCCCGGGGGGGTGAAAACGGAAAAAATCCCCAAAGGACCCCCCGCCCTTTTAAAAGGGGTTTACCAACTCAAAGCCTGACCGGGCGTCTTTTAAATGTCCCCCCCGGTCGCCTCGTCAAAGTCGCGGGGCGAACGGCCCTCGGCGGCAAGGAAGGCCCCCTCGTCGAACACGGAAACAAAGGCCGCCTCTTTCCCCTCGACAACGAACCAAACCTCGCCTTTTAAAAATGCGAAACCCGCTGGGGTCTTTTTTTAAGCAATTAAACGGCTTTGTGTTTGGAGACGGCAAACTGCTTCGGCAATCTATTGCGGCCAAACATTTTTGGTTTTTTGGGGCCCAAAATTTTTGGGCCCTTAATTTGGCCGGTTGGGCCCCCGGGTTGGGTTTTTTGTTGAAACGGAAAAAACAATGCCCCCACTTTTTAAAAACCGGTTTTCCTTTCTAATTAAAAGTCATGCAAAAAAACGTCTAAAAAAAGCCCCTTCCCCTTTAAAACTGGGGTAACTACCCCGGCCTGAAAAACCAAAACCCTCTTTCAAAAGATATAATCAAAGGTGTTCGGAGTGCTCGGGGAAATTTTCCCACATCGTTTTTCAGATTAAAACCCAAAATTACCCAATTTCCCGCGATTTTCAAGCTGTCACACCATCGCTCGGGGGTGGTTGTGAAGGGCCCCAACTTATCCCCTTTTTAAGTGGGCCCGGGTTTGTCGCCCCTTGGGCCCCTTTTTGCAATGAATTAAATGGGCTGAAATGGGGACTTTTTCGGGTTCGGGAAACCCCCCCGCCGGGGCCGATGACGGGAACCGAATTTTTTTGGGGGGAAACCTAAGGGGCCCCCGAAAAAAACACACCGGGTTTTAAAAACCCCCGGAAGGGGTCAACCCCGTACCCTCCCGGCCCCCACCCTTTTGGGCGGGTCCAAAAATAATCCCCCCCCCCGGGCCTCGGCAAAAAATTTTATCTCGGGATTCGGAGCGGGGCGGGTGGGGGGGTCCCGACGGGCCGGCCCGGGCCCCGCATTCCTGGGGGGCCCACACTGACACCGCCAAAAATTTGGGGTTTCGGGGTAAACCCGATTCGGAAGCCCGCCCCCGGTAAACCCCCGAAAAAAAAACGCCAAACGCCCCGTTTTTTAAAAGAATTCGCGCTTCCCCCCTCGGGTAATACAGTGTCCCCCTTTTCGCGAGAACCTTTTCAGAAAAGGAATCAAAGAACATCCAAAATCACCAAAACCCCCCCCGGCCCTGAGACCGGAAAAAGTTTGGATTTGGCACGGGGGGGGAAAAAAGGGGAAAAGGGCGGGAGTCGGAAATTTCCCCAAAAAGAGGTAAAAAGGTCGGTTCATAACATAAGTGCAATAGGTTTAAATATGTATAAAGTACAACATAACAAAAGACATTCCAGTGTTGAAATAAATGTGTCGTTTCTATTTTTAATTCACGCACCTTTTAACGCTAAACATTATACTTGTATTACTGGCATTTACCGCGCAATACAATTGCGGTTAGCTTCTTCATTTACAACTATAAGGTACTTCAGAAATTAACGTATCGCGGATGTGATGTTCAAACGACGTCGCAGTTGGTTAAGAAGACACGTATTTTTTGTAAAAATCATCGACAGGAATGTGATCGTTAAATCGATTAACTCGTGAGAGACGACGTTGTGTTATGTCTTAGACTCTTAGTAAACAAACTGCAAACATTATCACTTTTCATTGATACATAATTCTGCTAATCCCAAATTTATGTAATAGTTCATCTTAGGCAGCTGTAACTATTACCTATTCTCTGTGGAATAAGCAAAACATCGAATTGAGGCGGTTAAAATGTCTTCACTTTTTGGAATGAAACTGAATACATATACCTTCTTGTTTCTTCCTATTATTGCTAAATTATTTTTGTTTATTTATGCCCTCGAAAAGCCATAATAAATCTGAACACATGTTCGTTTCTTATTGGATACCAACGCATTATTTGTGGGATTGTGTCTGTTAGAATACCTAATCACTAACGTAACGAAAAGCAAAATTGGCCCCCAAAAAACGAAAAAATTTTTTAAAAATAATAATAAATATTATATATATATATATATATATATATATATATATATATATATATTCATGTTTTTTTATTTTCAAATATTTTTTTTCCGATCCTCTTTAATATCCCCTTTTAAATTTAATATCTCCTTTAAACCCACGTTTTTTTATTAAAATATAAAACATTTATATATATATATATATATATATATATATATATATATATATATATATATATAATTTTTAAAAAAGCAGTTTATTTGTAAAATTCAAAAAAAAACCTTTTAAAGCGTGCAAAATATAACTCAAATTTACCAGTTATATACTGAGAGTAATAACAATAATATAATAAATTACACATTGCACAACAATTCGTTGTCCCATTTGTCACATAGTTTGCAACGTATAACTGTAATTTCAATTTCTTACATGATTTGGTTGATGCCTATAAGTTCGTGAAACAATTAACAAGCAAACCTCAGTGTAAGTAAACGTCGCGATTATATTCAACGAAAATTAAATTGTTGGGTAATAAGTTATAGATGGTGATGCCTGAAATTCAAAACCAATCCGCTGTACTGTTCAATAATTTGACCTACAATGTTCACTGGCCAAGCGGCTGTAACAGGCCAAGTGATTATCTCGGTTTGAATGCACGGCTCAAAAATCCATGAATAAAACATCGTGTCATTGTAATTATTCGGAACTTTAAAATAAAAAAAAGACGGGCCCACGGTGGTTTCGTTCATCGGTTTTCTAACCCAACTGGCCGCCCGGGAAATACATAAAATTTTTTATTTAAATTACAAAATTCCAAAATGGGAAAATTTTTGCAAAAAAAATTTCCAAAAGTTTGCAATGGGCAAAAAATTTTTATATTTATTTTAATTAAATTTAAATATATATATATATATATTTTATAAAATATAATATATAATATATCTTATACATATTTTTTAATTAATTTTTTTGTGTTGGGGTTTTTGTTATATAAAAT
>JAODUO010003754.1:0-15425 GCA_025642075.2 Ridgeia piscesae | reverse complement strand
ATGTTGCCAGTAATGGTTGAAGGGGAGCAACATATACAAATTGCAAGAGGATGGCAATCAACACTCTAGTTGAGTATATATGTGAAGAAGACTCAAAGATTTGTGGGGAAACTTTGTTGGGAAAAGGATATGTAAATAAGAGATGGCTTCCATCTAAGTGGAAATGGGGCCTGCTTTCGATTTATTGACAGTGGAACAGTTTCAACTATTTAAACTAGATTCCGGGGAAAAAAGATAAACGACGGAGGCATAAAAAAACAAAAAGAAATACAAAGAACAGTTGGTTTCTAAATTTTTTTTTATAAACGTTTTTTTTAAAGCAAGGACATAGTAACCGAAATGAATGAACATTATGATAAAGATAGAACCCAGAAATAATAATAATTACCACCGATAGTAGAGGGAATTAGGAATGACACGATATGTAATGTTTGGGAAAATAAAAAGGAAATAGGGAGATGGATTAGTTTATATATTCAAGAATCCACCAGGCATATAAAACAATTAAAACTTTTTAAAAAAATTCCATTAACAGGTTATCGAAAAAATGAAAAAGTACAAAAATGCTATAAAAAAAAAAAGGGGACTGTTCATTATGGAGAATTTTCCCCCCCTAAAATCAAAATCGGTCAAAAAATTTTGTATTTAAAATATAATTTTTTTCAAAGATTTGATTTGACCTTTGGGAATGAAAAGGTTTTATTTGTATTTAAATTTTCCAAAATATTTGATTTTTCAAATTTTTTCAAATATGTTATTCAAAAACATTGTCAGATAATATGTATGTTTCTAGATTGAAGCCAAACTGATTACCTTCACTGCAGTTTCCCCCAACAGTGTAACACCCTTTTGGCTTCCCGGCTCAAGGCAACCTTTTTTTGGGACGGAGGTTAACCCCAAACTGGCCAAGTCATACCTTTGTTCTTTCAGGCCTGGAAATTTATTTTTTTAGGAATCCGGCTTAACATAAAAAATTTTGGCCTTTCCTCTTGGGTAGACGTTTTTTCAGTTGTCACTTTTTAGTTAGCAAAAAAAACCCCCATTGGGGTGCCTGTACTATATGAGCAAAACATAATCACCATAAACATTATTGAATTTTCCTACATAGTATACGTCCGAAATTTAAATATATTTAAATGGAATTTTAAATACCCTTTCCTTTTTTATTTACATACCTTTTTTTTTTTTAAAGGTGTTCCTCGTTAAAATTTTTGTTGAAGGGAAGATTATAAGGGTTAACACACAATGTCCATTTCTAACAGTAAAATTTCTAACAGTTTTTTTTTAAAGGGCCCCTTGATATGGAACAGAATTCCGTTTAAAACCCCGCAAAAAAAAATAAAAGTTTTTCAGTATCACAAAAGCAATTTTTGTAAAAAGGGGATGGGGTAGCTGAAGTTATTCTATATAAAATACCGTTACAAATGATTTAAATTTTAACCCTTTTACGGGGGTATTTTACACGTTTTCTTTCATTTAATTGAACATTTATTATTTAAAATTGACGTTTTAAAACCCAAAAAAACCTTTTGGTTTTTCAAGTTTTTAACATGGGGGGGGGCAGCGACCATTAATTTTTGAGAAAGGAAAAAATTTATTATCTATACAAATGGTAACAGCCTTAAATTTCCGCTGTCTGCCCCAATCGTTTTTATAATTGATTGTTACAGTTTTAGTTTAAAATAATAGTGTTTGTAACGATTCCAAAAAAAAATTTATTCATAAAAATTTATTCATTCATTCCACTAGGGGTAGTGTTTACAAATAGGGAATTTTATCATCAAAAACAAGCAGAACGGACAAAAAAACAAGACAGGAACTACTTCCATGAAGGAAAATATAAAAAAGGGAAAAATTTAGCAACGTCGGTGTTTTCTATGGAAGATATTAGTTAATGATGAGTTTCCTGTAACTATGTTACACCAAACAGCTTCTTCGCATTCTGCTTCTTTTTCTAATTGTATTTCATATGCCTGGATGGATTCTTGAATATATAAACTAACTCCATCTCCACTATTTCCTATTATATATTTCCTAAACATTACATATCGTGTCATTCCTAATTCGGCATCTGACGTATCGGTGGTGGCCCATGATTCAGTTATGCCTATTACGTAAGGGTTACTATCTTCTATCATAACGTTACATTCATTTCGTTTTGTTTACTATGCTCCTTGCATTTAAACAAACACGTTTATAAAAAAATTCAAGGGTTTTCCAGACTGTTCTTTGCTGACTTCTTTGTGCTGTCTTATCTATGCCTCCTGTCTTTGATTTCTCTGTGATTTCTCCTGTGAATCTAGTTTAAATAGTTGAAACTTGTTCCACTGTCAATAAATCGAAGCAGTACATTGCTGCCCCATTTCCACTTAGATGGAAGCCATCTCTTATTTACATATCTTCTTTCCCAACAAAGTTTCCCCACAAATCTTTGAGTCTTCTTCACATATATACTCAACTAGAGTGTTGATTGCCATCCTCTTGCAATTTGTATATGTTGCTCCCCTTCAACCCATTACTGGCAACATTCCTGAGCGAATAATATGTTCAACTCTTGTCTTCTTAAGTTTCCCCACCAACTCTCTGCATTTCTGTACTATCCTAGTTGTTCCCTCCATGTCATCATTAACCATCCCTATATGTACTAGTACAGATCCTCCATAACCATGCCCCAATACGTTCTCTATCATTTCTATCACATGTTCTATCCTAGCTCCAGGAAGACAAACAATGACATCGTTTCCCTTACTTTGTGTCTTTTTATAGGTATTTGCAAAATGCAGTCGCTCATAGGTACGCTTTCTGTTCTCAATGCCGATTAATCACTGCCACAGAGGAGCTCTTTGTATGTATCTACCTGGCTGTTGATTTCACGGCACTGCTGCCTTCTCTGTTTTTGTTTTCTTTCTTGGCTCTTTTTTCTCTTGACACTTTCCTGCTTTATAACCATCACTGTTTTAGAATTCCCATCTACACTCACTGCCTTCTTCCCTTCTTCGTTCCTCCTGTCAAATGTACTTCTTTCCTCTCCTGTTTCCTCTTCCCTCCCTCCCCTGTCGCCTTCCTGTATGTCGTGTTTTCTGTCGTTCTTTCTCCAATTTCATCCTTTGGAATCACCTTCCCTTATTTTCTAGTAAGTTCTGGTGTATGAATAAGTTATCGACGGCTATATTATCCTATTATCAACCATTAACATAATCTGGTAAAAATGCTATTGACTAACAAACTGCTACTCAATATTTGCCTAGTACAACTTTGTGAATGCAAATGAATAATACTTATCAATCAATATTTCTCCTTGTTTTTCAACTTTTATACACCACCAATTTTAACGCTCCACATCCATCAAAGTGATGTTACTGCCATCAACGAGAGTTGTGCTCCTGTGTACCTTTGGAGCAACAATTACAAGTATCCGACATTGACGGTAAACCAGAATACAAACTCACCATAGTTGACTGCGTGCGTTGCTGCCTGTCATAAAAGCACACGGAAAGACATCCGCTCTTGGTCACGAATCTACTCCAGTCGAACATCCAGCGGCTTTCCTTCGAGAGCATTGGTAGGCCGCACGGACAAGTATTAGTAGATTCCATCAGTGTTGTGATGTTGGCCAGATTTGTTATTTCCGCTTCGTACCAGTTCAAGCAACTCACGTGACCGGATGACGTAGTCGAAATCGTGAGTGGAAAGAAGAATATGCCTTTCTCGCCTGAAACAGAACATCATGTAATAAACTTAACGATAACAGTAATTAAAAATTATGTAGACCTAATGATTCACTTGGTATAGTATGAAGAAACAAAAAGCTTACAGACATAAAAGCGCATTCAAATAAACAAAGTATTCATTGAAAAGAAAAAGTATTCATTGAAAAGAAAAGTGAATTCACGTTCACAAACATATGCGCGCACAGGTTTACACAACACATGCGCGCATGCAAACACGCATACGCAAACACGCATACAACACAAGCGTGCATCATCAGTATTAGCATTAACACAGTTTGATACACGTTCGATGTCTCAACAGTTGTCACAGCTCTCGGTGACACGCAAACGTTTAAAACAAACATTTGCGAAACATATTGCGAAATGTAATATACTTATACTTTAAAATACTTAAAATAGATGATAAATTAAGTCGTCACACATGATTGTAGTTTTTCTTTTCCCACACAATATTCGCCTGTCGCAGAATTACCATAACTCATTATATTTATATTGTTTCTTGATTTTACGACAATTTATGTCACAAATGTAAATATATCAATAATGGAAGTAATATGTCGCTGGCGATGACACCTGTTAGTAGATGTCAATTCCACAACAGCATTTGATTATTCATTGAAGTTTAAGTCATGTGAACATATTCACAGGAGCAGCTTCTTAAGCTGTTGTTTCTTTTGCTGTGGCAATACAAAATACATTCTTGTTTTCACAGTGTTAATTATAATGCATGTTTGTAACACATACATTGCGAATTAAATAATAGTAGTAGTTGTTTAATAGATACACATATCAACTAATAGGTACACATTCATTTCGTAGATTATCAGTGATAATAGGGTTTTACAATAGGTTTTATAATCATACGATAAACTGGCAACCCCGCAACGTTGACCAATTAATCCTTCTAATTTGCTATTGTATATTATACATACACACTCCTTAATACAAATATGTACGATGAACTAATTTCACATCTTGACAATAAATAAACAGCCAGATGACACTCTGTCGTACACTGTAACACAACACAGATACATATACATACGGACGGACTCACGGACAGATGGAAGCTTGAGAAGTTATAAACAAAATAACTACAACCAACAGTAATGAATATACAACCCAACGTTTGACCATTCCTTAGAGCTGGTTATTACTGGCAGCAACTAGTTAATACTGTAATCATGTTTTCTTTAAGTCAAACACATTTACCGGTGTTTCCGTCTAGGTCTAATTAGACCATCGGTACGTTTGCGCAATGACCGAGTAAAACACGCAACAGTTTGTTCAGAAAAGAATGTTAAAGAGGTCCTACACTAACGGTAAATTCGTGGATCAGGTGATGTTCAACCGGGGACTGTTCAAGGTGCTCCACACTTATTCCTTGGTAGATTTGTTCACTTGAACCCCTACCTCCAATTCAGCCCGACCCAATACTGCGCCGCAAATATTGTCTCATCCAACAGTGGTTTAAGCCAATACACCATAATTTTAGATGAATGCACGGAATAAATCGTGATCTAAGTTTTTTTGTACACAAATCTTTGATGGTGCTACTCAATCTTCTAAACTCACCAGTTAATTATAATGACGACTTTATGGCCTAAAGAGAGACCACATGGTACCAGCAAACATGATGTACCAAAATAATTTTACAAAACTGCCTGAATACCTTACGCGATCCATTTCAATCAGATACCGTCATGGGCACTCAACGGAGCGGCACTACTGCGAGTGAAGAACGACATGACCGCGACGTTGGATGAGAAGGGCAAGGCTGTACTTGTGATGCTCGATTTGTCCAGTGCATTCGACATAATCAATCACAACATCTTGATGAATCGACTACAACACTTGGTCGGCATTACAGACGCAGCACTTTCATGGCTCCATTCGTACATCACCGAACTTTACCAGAGAGTCGCCGTGGACAGCGCAACATCAGCTGTTTTTAAATTTAAAAATTGAAATGTGGCGTGTAAAAACAAGGGTTCAGGAAAAACTTTGGACCAATTTTCAAAAATCCCCTGGAAAAATTAAATAAAAAACGGGGGGACCCCAATTTCGGGTGACATCTTTCCTAACATCAAAACAACGAAACGATTTGCCCTTTGATATTTCCGTGACAATTGGTGGGCATCTTGTAAACCCGAAAACCTAGGAGTCATACTCGACAGTGGACTGACTATGCAAGCGCAGGTTGCTCAGATAACAAAGTCTTTATTACCAAAACCAAATTGGGAAAAAATATTACATTACCGTCAAAAGGGCAGGGTTTTTACTTACCCCCGGGCAGGGGAATCGTTTATTGGGCCTATCAAATAAATTGTAATTGTAATTTTTTATTAGAATGCCCCATTGCGCCTTTTATTAGTTTTATGTTGGTTTTGTGTTGTACACGCCCCCTTAACCTTTTTGTAGATAATATATTATATATATATATATATATATATATATATATATATATATATATATAAATTAAATAATTATTATTATTGAAAATAATTTCATATTTTGGGTTTAATTATTCATTACTAGCTATTGTTGTTTTTATATATATATATATATATATATATATATATATATTTTATATATACAAAAAAAAATATATAAGAATAATTCAGTGAATACTAATAACCATTATAACAAACATTTGAATAAACAAAAAATTTAACCCCCTTTCCAAATTCCCCAATTTTTGCCCAAAATTTTGGGGAAAATTGAGGTCTGGAATCATTACAGTCGCTTGTTCCCCGGGATTTGTTAATTGTTCTAGCATATCTATATCCTTTTTCATGTCGAAGCCAAGGCGCAGTTGTGTGTAGTTTTCTAAACGAAGCCTTACTATTGTCTAAACTACATCTGTGCACTTTTGTATAATGTTATACCAACACGTGACACACTACGGGAACACAAAAATGTAACCCTGCTCAAAGATGTCAACATGGCTCCTGATAAATACGATGACTTTGTTCTTGCAGGGCAGGATGGACAGTCTTCGGAAACCGACCAACTGACAAGACTAAAGGAGATGGCAAACAACGAGTATATTATACGCTTGTAGGGCCTACTGTTATTGCATGGATTATATTAATAACATTTATATTACGCTTGAAACATTACCAAATGTAATAACACTCATAGTATGTAGTAGCTGAAATGTTACGATTTTCGCTACAAGTGTGAGACGTCGACGCTAATGTCAACTTTTTTGTATTTCAATAAAATTATTTTTGCTACGATTTATCTTAGACGAAATATTATATATATATATATATATATATATATATATATATATATATATATACATATACATATTATTATATTATTATTATTATACATATACATATACATATACATATATATATACATATACATATACATATACATATACATATATATATACATATACATATATATATATATATATATATATATATATATATATATATATATATATATATACACGTATATATGAAGTGTGAGTCATGTGGCTAATAAGGTCAGCGATGCTGTGTTTAATGGGGATATTATTGTTGCGATCAACAATGGACGCTTATTGTGTGCTACTTGTTGATTTGACTTTAAAAACACCTTTCTTTCTCTTTTCCTAATGGGGCTCTCTTTATACCTACTACTGTTTTATTTGTCCTTGATAGATGTGTTTTAAAGGGAACTAATTGAAGCATGTAAAAGAGGTAATAACATATTTACCCGCAATCTCTTATGTGTTAGTGATTTGCACTGTATGTGCAGGAAATATAATCCGATGCAGTACCAAACCGTACGATATTGGAGTGTCGTATTACAATACCATTCATTTAGTTTGTATTTGACCAGAAGTTGCTTATGATCGTGGGTCTGTAGTCGCAGTGGTAGTAGGGAATATATGACATGTTTAGAGAACACCGGTGTTATCTTCTTTCGCCACATGTGGTATTTTCGGAGGTATTTCATAATAATACTAATAATAGGGTAACTTCTATTGCCCGGAACTATGATGTCAGTCGAGATCCAGCGATCATCAATAAACAACCGATTTGTCTCCCCCAGGATTGAATAAAATAAATATATTTATATTAAATGTGATATGTTACGGTGGAATAACCATACTTTTTAATAACATAACTTAATCAAACACAAAAAGGACAGACATGATCTCAGTGAGACCATTGGCATTAATTACCCATAATGTAGTGATTAAAGCAAATTATGTTATTAAAAAGTATGGTTATTCCACCGTAACATATCACATTTAATATAAATATATTTATTTTATTCAAATTTAAATTTTATGACAAATCGATTTGTTTATTGATCCTGAAAACGACCAACTCTTTTGTTTTAATGCTCGCCTGAGCCTGGATGGTAAGGATTTTGGCGCAATAGAAGTTACCCTATTATTAGTATTATTATGAAATACCTCCGAAAATACCACATGTGGCGAAAGAAGATAACACCGGTGTTCTCTAAACATGTCATATATTCCCTACTACCACTGCGACTACAGACCCACGATCATAAGCAACTTCTGGTCAAATACAAACTAAATGAATGGTATTGTAATACGACACTCCAATATCGTACGGTTTGGTACTGCATCGGATTATATTTCCTGCACATACAGTGCAAATCACTAACACATAAGAGATTGCGGGTAAATATGTTATTACCTCTTTTACATGCTTCAATTAGTTCCCTTTAAAACACATCTATCAAGGACAAATAAAACAGTAGTAGGTATAAAGAGAGCCCCATTAGGAAAAGAGAAAGAAAGGTGTTTTTAAAGTCAAATCAACAAGTAGCACACAATAAGCGTCCATTGTTGATCGCAACAATAATATCCCCATTAAACACAGCATCGCTGACCTTATTAGCCACATGACTCACACTTCATATATACGTATACGTGTGAGTATATATATATATATATATATATATATATATATATATATATATATATATATATATGTATATATATGTATATGTATATGTATATGTATATATGTATATATGTATATGTATATGTATATGTATATGTATATGTATATGTATATGTATATGTATATGTATATGTATATATATATATATATATATATATATATATATATATATATATATATAATATTTCGTCTAAGCAAAATCGTAACAGAAATAGTTTTATTGAAATACAAAAAAGTTGACATTAGCGTCGACGTCTCACACTTGTAGCGAAAATCGTAACATTTCAGCTACTACATACTATGAGTGTTATTACATTTGGTAATGTTTCAAGCGTAATATAAATGTTATTAATATAATCCATACAATAACAGTAGGTCCTACAAGCGTATAATATACTCGTTGTTTGCCATCTCCTTTAGTCTTGTCAGTTGGTCGGTTTCCGAAGACTGTCCATCCTGCCCTGCAAGAACAAAGTCATCGTATTTATCAGGAGCCATGTTGACATCTTTGAGCAGGGTTACATTTTGGTGTTCCCGTAGTGTGTCACGTGTTGGTATAACATTATACAAAAGTGCACAGATGTAGTTTAGACAATAGTAAGGCTTCGTTTAGAAAACTACACACAACTGCGCGCTGGCTTCGACATGAAAAAGGATATAGATATGCTAGAACAATTAACAAATACCGGAACAAGCGACTGTAATGATTCCAGACCTCAATATTCCAAAATATGCATATGAGAATGAAGTTTTACAATACCATTAACGAGGAGATTGGATAGAGGGTTAGAGTTATTATGTTTATTCAAATGTTTGTTATAATGGTTATTAGTATTCACTGAATTATTCTTATATATTTGTTGTTGTATATATATATATATATATATATATATATATATATATATATATATATACAATAAACAAATAAATATATAAGAATAATTCAGTGAATACTAATAACCATTATTGTACACGCTCCTAGAACCTATGCAATATGTAGATAATATATTCCTTATATATATATATATATATATATATATATATATATATCTTTACATACATAGGTTATAGGAGCGTGTACAACACAAAATCAACATAAAACTCATAAAGGCGCATGCGCGCATACATAATAATAATACAATAATACAATTTATTTGTATAGCGCCCGAATCAACAGTATTGCCTGTCTCAGGCGCTTTAAATAAATGTACACCAATCGGTAGCCAGTGCAGATGCTGCAGTACTGGCATGATGCGGTCGTATTTTCTAGTACGGCTGACGAGCCGGGCAGCGCAGTTTTGTACACGTTGCAAACGCTGCAGTGTTGTCTGCGGAAGGCGGTATGGCAGCGCATTCGCGTAGTCGAGGCGTGCAGTAACAAACGCGTGTACCAGGGTTTTGCACGCATCATCAGTGATACTTGACCGGATTTGTCCAATGTTGCGTATCTGGTGATAGCAAGACTTTGTTATCTGAGCAACCTGCGCTTGCATAGTCAGTCCACTGTCGAGTATGACTCCTAGGTTTCGTACAGATGGCTTTGACACAACTCGATGCCCACCAATTGTCACGGAAATATCAAAGGGCAAATCGTTTCGTTGTTTTGATGTTAGGAAGATGACTGCCTCTGACTTCTCAATGTTCAACTTAAGTTGGTTCATTTCATACCAGTCAGTCACCTCCGTCAAACATTGTTCGATCTTTGCAATTGCTTCTGTGATTGGCTGGTTATGTTTCACTGCCATATATATTTGTGTCGTGCAACGATGTCACCTATGGGTCTCGTGTATATGCAGTATATAATTGGTCCAAGTACTGAACCTTGTAGCACGCCACATTTCATGATTGATCATAATTTGACACAATCAGCTGATGTTGCGCTGTCCACGGCGACTCTCTGGTAAAGTTCGGTGATGTACGAATGGAGCCATGAAAGTGCTGCGTCTGTAATGCCGACCAAGTGTTGTAGTCGATTCATCAAGATGTTGTGATTGATTATGTCGAATGCACTGGACAAATCGAGCATCACAAGTACAGCCTTGCCCTTCTCATCCAACGTCGCGGTCATGTCGTTCTTCACTCGCAGTAGTGCCGCTCCGTTGAGTGCCCATGACGGTATCTGATTGAAATGGATCGCGTAAGGTATTCAGGCAGTTTTGTAAAATTATTTTGGTACATCATGTTTGCTGGTACCATGTGGTCTCTCTTTAGGCCATAAAGTCGTCATTATAATTAACTGGTGAGTTTAGAAGATTGAGTAGCACCATCAAAGATTTGTGTACAAAAAAACTTAGATCACGATTTATTCCGTGCATTCATCTAAAATTATGGTGTATTGGCTTAAACCACTGTTGGATGAGACAATATTTGCGGCGCAGTATTGGGTCGGGCTGAATTGGAGGTAGGGGTTCAAGTGAACAAATCTACCAAGGAATAAGTGTGGAGCACCTTGAACAGTCCCCGGTTGAACATCACCTGATCCACGAATTTACCGTTAGTGTAGGACCTCTTTAACATTCTTTTCTGAACAAACTGTTGCGTGTTTTACTCAATCATTGCGCAAACGTACCGATGGTCTAATTCACGGTTCCCTACAGGAGCGCAACGGGCGAACCTCGTGGAACTTGTCGCAGTTGTTCGATTGGTCGCAGCACCATTGCTTGGGCACCACGTCGTTCAGTCGGTGTTGTTCTGCTAAAACTGGGTGGTACAGGAACAGCCGACTGGCACTAGTGTGATTGCCCTGGATGAGAGTCCCCATTTGGTTGTAGCAACAGTACTGCAACATGCAACATGAAATCGTGTATGAAGTAGGGCTGTGGTGGCCAATCAGCGGGGTACAAGTCCGGAGTAATGTGGCTACTTGGATATTTCGATGGCCACGAAGAAAGACAATTATACTATTTCGAGTATCTGCATTGACTCTAAAACACCGAGTGATCTAACTGGAAACAGCTTAGTTCAGAATAAGATTTAAAAAGATTGCCACCTAAAGAATCAACTCTAGATGACAAGAGGACACGGAAGTGATTTATCTTACTGAGAGTCCAACCTATCCATCTATGTGTATCACGCCCTTCTGAGGTATATGTCGTTATTGTTTTATACATATTAACACTACTAGCATCTACACAATCAGCAGGTAATATGTTCCATTAAATTACTGTTATTTATCTCTCTCTCTCCCCCCGAACTTAGCCTCCCGTACTGGTCACGAACTAATATCTTCCATAGAAAACACCGATCGTTGCTAAATATTTCCTCATGTCTTTATATTTTCCTTCATGGAAGTAGTTCCTGTCTTGTATTTTTGATACCGTTCTGCTTTTACTTTGATGATAAAATGTACCTATTTGTGAACACTACACCCTAGTGGAATGAATGAATGAATTTTCCAGAATGGGGGGGGGGAGAAAAAAAACAAGAGGATGGCAATCAACCTCTAGTTGAGTATATATGTGAAGAAGACTCAAAGATTTGTGGGGAAACTTTGTTGGGAAAAAAGATATGTAAATAAGAGATGGCTTCCATCTAAGTGGAAATGGGGCAGCAATGTACTGCTTCGATTTATTGACAGTGGAACAAGTTTCAACTATTTAAACTAGATTCACAGGAGAAATCACAGATAAATCAAAGACAGGAGGCATAGATAAAACAGCACAAAGAAATCAGCAAAGAACAGTCTGGAAAAACCTTCTGAATTTTTTTTATAAACGTGTTTGTTTAAATGCAAGGAGCATAGTAAACAAAACGAAATGAATGTAACATTATGATAGAAGATAGTAACCCTTACGAAATAGGCATAACTGAATCATGGGCCACACCGAACGTCAGATCCAATTAGGAATGGATATGTGTTTAGAATATATAATGGAAATAGTGGAGTGGAGTTAGTTTTAAGAATCCTCGGAATGAATAAAATTAGAAAAAGGCGAATGGAAGAACTTTTTGGGTGTAACATGTTACAGGAAATCATCATTAACGTGGTTAGGTTATCGTTGAAGAGAATGAGAAAGTACAAAAATGCTATACAAAGTGAAAACGGGACTTATCATTATGGAGAATTTTACCCACCCATGAACATCAGACATGGGTCAAATACATTTGTATTTGAAAGTATAATTTCTTTCAAAGTATTTGTATTTGACCTTTAGGAATGAAGTGTTTGTATTTGTATTTAAATATTTTCCTAAAGTATTTGACTTTTTATATTTTTCAAATATGTTATTCAAAAACATTGTCAGTATCAATATGTATGTTTCTAGATCCATGTAGTCATGCCAAACTGATTACCTTCTGCGGCTTCCCCAACGTGTAACACGCAGCAGGGTTTCCCAAAGGGCATTCAAACCTTTGTTTGCTCAGTGCCACAGGAGGATTAACACCAGACTGTGACCATATGTCAATATTCCCTTTGTTCTTTCGTCAGGCTCCAAACTGGCTACATGCTATTCTGGTTTCCTGGCTGACTTTGAAGTTGAACTGTCACACTGCGTCACAAGATCATAGCATCATTAGTAGTGTCTCTTCTGAAGGCAACATGGATATTTTATTATGGACATCCTGGCTTAACATAAAAACATATTTGGCCTTTACCTCTGTGGATAGACGTTTTTAAGTCAGTTGTCACTGTAGTGTAGTTAGCAATAACAATACTCTCTAGCATTGGGCTGCCTGTCACTATATGAGCAAAACACTAATCATGCCTATAAACTGTATTAGTTGCATTTATTTTACCTACATAGTACTACGTCCTGAAATTTAAATATATTTGAAATGGAATTTTAAATACTTTCCAGTGTATTTATATTTACATACCTTTGTATTTAGTGTCCTTTCTCAACATGTGCTAGAATCATCCATGGGAAAGAACGTACTACACATTGCTTTGACTTCACAGAAGGAATGTATTGATAATGGCAAGATACGTAAGCTACACACATACGTCCTTTTACTTCTCTAACAGTAAAATCTTCTAACAGTTTTTTATGTAAAGGCCCATTGATATGGAACAGAATTCCGTTTACAATCCAGCAAAAAAACATAAAACGTTTTGCAGTATCACTAAAAGCAATTGTTGTAAAAGGGTATGAAGAGCTAGCTGAAGCTTATTCTATATAAAATACCTGTTCACATACGTTATACGTATGTAATTATATCCTTGTCATTGTCGGTTGTTGGTATTCTTACACGTTTGCTATACATGTTAATTGAACATTTATTATTGAATATTATTGTTACGTTTTACATACCTGGTCAGTTATAAAAACTATAAGTACGTGTTACACGTGAAATTTCTATTAGAACATTATCGTTTATACAGCTATGGGAGGGTTGGCAGCGACCAGTTAATTTATGAGAAATGGTTTCATAATAATAATTATTATCTATACAAACTGGTAACAGCCTTAATTGGCTCCGCTGTCTGCCCGGAATCGTACATTATATAATTGATTGTTACAGTTTTAGTTTAAACATACTGTTGGCATATGTGCTTTGTAACGATTCCCAAAATAAATATTCATTCATAAATATTCATTCATTCATTCCACTAGGGTGTAGTGTTCACAAATAGGTACATTTTATCATCAAAGTAAAAGCAGAACGGTATCAAAAATACAAGACAGGAACTACTTCCATGAAGGAAAATATAAAGACATGAGGAAATATTTAGCAACGATCGGTGTTTTCTATGGAAGATATTAGTTCGTGACCAGTACGGGAGGCTAAGTTCGGGGGGAGAGAGAGATAAATAACAGTAATTTAATGGAACATATTACCTGCTGATTGTGTAGGTGCTAGTAGTGTTAATATGTATAAAACAATAACGACATATACCTCAGAAGGGCGTGATACACATAGATGGATAGGTTGGACTCTCAGTAAGATAAATCACTTCCTTGTCCTCTTGTCATCTAGAGTTGATTATTTAGGTGGCAATCTTTTTAAATCTTATTCTGAACTAAGCTGTTTCCAGTTAGATCACTCGGTGTTTTAGAGTCAATGCAGATACTCGAAATAGTATAATTGTCTTTCTTCGTGGCCATCGAAATATCCAAGTAGCCACATTACTCCGGACTTGTACCCCGCTGATTGGCCACCACAGCCCTACTTCATACACTATTTCATGTTACATGTTGCAGTACTGTTGCTACAACCAAATGGGGACTCTCATCCAGGGCAACCACACTAGTGCCAGTCGGCTGTTCCTGTACCACCCAGCATTAGCAGAACAACACCGACTGAACGACGTGGTGCCCAAGAAATGGTGCTGCGACCAATCGAACAACTGCGACAAGTTCCACGAGATTCGCCCGTTGCGCTCCTGTAGGGAACCGTGAATTAGACCATCGGTACGTTTGCGCAATGATCGAGTAAAACACGCAACAGTTTGTTCAGAAAAGAATGTTAAAGAGGTCCTACACTAACGGTAAATTCGTGGATCAGGTGATGTTCAACCGGGGACTGTTCAAGGTGCTCCACACTTATTCCTTGGTAGATTTGTTCACTTGAACCCTACCTCCATTCAGCCGACCAATACTGCGCCAATTGTCTCATCCAACAGTGGTTTAAGCCAATACACCATAATTTTAGATGAATGCACGGAATAAATCGTGATCTAAGTTTTTTTGTACACAAATCTTTGATGGTGCTACTCAATCTTCTAAACTCACCAGTTAATTATAATGACGACTTTATGGCCTAAAGAGAGACCACATGGTACCAGCAAACTGATGAAAAAAAAGGAAAA
>JAODUO010003752.1:0-13640 GCA_025642075.2 Ridgeia piscesae | reverse complement strand
CTCACACATTTCTACAATAACCAAAAAAGCAAATAGCACATTTGGGCTTCCTAAGAGAAATATACGCAGATGCCCCATTAACAGAAACGGACGGCATACATTGCCCTTGTGCGCGCTGTCTTAGAATACGGAGCCACAGTGTGGGACCCATACCATCGGGGGACATAGACAAATTAGAACAAATTCAACACCGTGCAGCTCGCTTCACCACTGGAGACTACCGCTCTAGACACCCAGGATCTGTCACAACCATGCTCACCAACCTTAACCTCGACACATTAGACAATAGACGACGCGATCAAAGACTAAAATTCATGTACAGAACTGTTAGATGATCTATCCCAGCTCTCCCCACTGAAACATTCTTCCGGCCCCAAAAAAGGTAGGCTACACGTGAGAGTACGACTAGAAGATAGAGGACGAGTAGACTGGAGAAGGCGACTAGACGGGAGAAGGCGACTAAACCGGGGAGGGCCACTAGACTGGAGAGGTCGACTAGATGAGAGAGGGCGACTAAACGGGGAGGGCAACTAGACGAGAGAAGGTGACTAGACGGGAGAGGACGGCTAGAGCGGGCGACTAGACGGGAGAGGGCGGTTAGACGGTTGTGCTCGGCTAGACGGGAGAGTGGGACTAGATGGGAGAGTTCGACTAGACAGGAGAGGGCGGCTACAGGGGAGAGGGCGGCTAGAGCCTGTGACAAGACGGGAGAGGGCGACTAGACGTGTGATGGCGGCTAGACGGGAGAGGGCGACTACACGGGAGTGGGCGACTAGACCGGAGAGGGCGATTAGACGGGAGAGGGCGACTGGACGAGAGAGGGCGACTAGACGAGAGGGCTACTTGACGGGATAGGGCGACTAGACGGGAAGGGCGAATAGAGGGAGTGTGTGGCTATAGGGAAGAAGGCGGCTAGAGGAGTGGGCGGCTAGACGGGAGAAGGCGGCAAAACCGGGAGAGGGTGGCTAGAGGGAGAAGGCGGCTAGACGGGAATGGGCGGCTAGACAAGAGGGGGGGAGAGGAGAGGCTGGCTAAACGGGACAGCGCGACTAGACGGGAGAGGTGGCTGACGGAGAGGGAATTAGAGTGGAGAGGGATGTTAGACGGAAGAGGGAGACTAGACGGGAGAAGGCGGCTAGACGGTAGAACTCGGCCAGACGCGAGGTTCGACTAGACATGTGAGGGCGGCTAGAGGGGAGAGGGCGGCTAGAGGGTGAATAAACGGGAGCGCGAGACTAGACGGGAAAGGGCGGCTAGACGGGACAGTGCTGCTAGACGAGATAGTGCGACTAGACGGGGGGTGCGACTAGGAGGCAGAGGGAGACTAGGCGGGAGAAGACGGCTAGTCGTGAGAGGACGACTAGAAGGGAGAGGGCGACAAGACGGGAGAGGGCGACTAGACGGGAGCGGGCTGCTGCAAGGGAGAGGGCGACTAGACAGGAGAGAGAGACTAGACGATAAAGGGCGACTATACTGGAGCGGGCGACTACATGGGAGAGGGCGACTAGACGGGAGAGGGGGACTAGACGGGAGAGGGCGAATAAACGGTAGAGGGCGGATAGACGAATCAGGGCGGTTCCCCCAAGACGATGGTTAGAGAGGGCGACTAGACGTGAGAGGGAGACTGGACGGGAGAGTGCGGCTAGACGGGACAGCACGACTAGACGAGGGAGGGCGGCTAGACGCGTAAGGGCGGCAATAGAGAGCGACTAATCGGGAGGCGGCGGCTAGACGGGAGAGAGCGACTAAGCTGGAGAGGGCGACTAGATGGGAAAGTGCGACTAGACGGCAGAGGGAGGCTACACGTGACAGTACGACTAGAAGATAGAGGACGACTAGACTGGAGAAGGCGACTAGACGGGAGAGGGCGACTAAACGGGGGAGGGCAACTAGACGAGAGAAGGCGACTTGACGGGAGAGGGCGGCTAGAGCGGGCAACTACACGGGAGAGGGCGGTTAGACGGTTGTGTTTGGCTAGACGGGAGAGTGGGACTAGATGGGAGAGTTCGACTAGACGGAGAGGGCGGCTACAGGGGAGAGGGCGACTAGACGTGTGATGGCGGCTAGACGGGAGAGGGCGACTAACGGAAATGGGCGACTAGACGGGAGAGGGCGATTAGACGGGAGAGGGCGACTGGACGAGAGAGGGCGACTAGACGGAGAGGGCTACTTGACGGGATAGGGCGACTAGACGGGAGAGGGCGACTAGACGGGAGTGTGTGGTTATAGGGGAGAAGGCGGCTAGGGGTGAGTGGGCGGCTAGACGGGAGAGGGCGGAAAAGCGGGGAGAGGGTGGCTAGAGGGAGAAGGCGGCTAGACGGGAATGGCGGCTAGACAAGAGAGGGGGAAAGACGGGAGAGGCTGGCTAAACGGGAAAGCGCGACTAGACGGGAGAGGGTGGCTAGACGGGAGAGGGTGAGTGGAGAGGGATATTAGACGGAAGAGGGAGACTGACGGGAGAAGGCGGCTAGACGGTAGAACTCGGCCAGACCGAGAGTTCGACTAGACATGTGAGGGCGGCTAGAGGGGAGAGGGCGGCTAGAGCCTGCGACTAGACGGGAGAGGGCGACCAGACGTGTGATGGCGGCTAGACGGGAGAGGGCGACTAAACGGGTGAGGGCGACTAGACGTGAGAGGACGACTAGAAGGCAACGGGCGACTAGATGGGAGTGGGCGAATAGGGGGGGAGAGCGAGTAGACGGGATAGGGGTGGTTCCCCAAGACGGTGGTTAGAGAGGGCGACTAGACGTGAGAGGGAAAATTTGACGGGAGAGCGCGACTAGACGAGGGAGGGCAACTAGACGAGAGAAGGCGACTACACGGTTGTTGGCGACTAGAGGGAGAGGACGACTAGATTGGAGACGGCGCTTAGAGAGGGCTACAAGACGGGAGAGTGCGACTAGAAGGGTGAGGGCGGCAAGATGGGAGAGAGCGGCTAGACGGGAGAGCCGCCTAGACGATAGAGGGCAGACAGATAGGGCGACTGGACGGGAAAAGGCGAAACAACGGGAAAGAGCGACTAGACAGGATACGACGGCAAGTTTGGATAGGGCGACTACTCGGGAGAAAGCGACTAGACGGGAGAGGTCGGCAAGAGAGGGCGACTAGACAGGAGAGGGAGACTAGACGGGAGAAGGCGGCTAGACGGTAGAACTGGGCCAGACGCGAGTGTGGGACTACATGGGAGAGTTCGACTAGACAGGTGAGGGCGGCTAGAGGGGAGAGGCCGGCTAGAGCCTGCGACTAGACTGGAGAGGGCGACTAAACGTGTGATGGCGGCTAGACGGGATAGGGCGACTACACGGGAGAGGGCGACTAGACTAGAGAGGGCGGCTAACGGGAGAGGAAGCATATACGGGACAGGGCAACTAGACGGGATAGGGCGACTGGACGGCAGAGAGCGGCTAGACGTGAGAGGACGACTAGAAGGCAACGGGCGTGGGCGAATAGACGGGTGAGAGCGAGTAGACGGGATAGGGCGGTTCCCCCAAGACGGTCGTTAGAGAGGGCGACTAGACGTGAGAGGGAGACTGGACGGGAGAGTGCGGCTAGACGGGACAGCGCGACTAGACGGGGGAGGGCGGCTAGACGCGTAAGGGCGGCAATAGAGAGCGACTAATCGGGAGGCGGCGGCTAGACGGGAGAGAGCGACTAAGCTGGAGAGGGCGACTAGATGGGAAAGTGCGACTAGACGGCAGAGGGAGGCTACACGTGACAGTACGACTAGAAGATAGAGGACGACTAGACTGGAGAAGGCGACTAGACGGGAGAGGGCGACTAAACGGGGGAGGGCAACTAGACGAGAGAAGGCGACTTGACGGGAGAGGGCGGCTAGAGCGGGCAACTACACGGGAGAGGGCGGTTAGACGGTTGTGCTTGGCTAGACGGGAGAGTGGGACTAGATGGGAGAGTTCGACTAGACAGGAGAGGGCGGCTACAGGGGAGAGGGCGGCTAGAGCCTGCGACAAGACGGGAGAGGGCGACTAGACGTGTGATGGCGGCTAGACGGGAGAGGGCGACTACACGGGAGTGGGCGACTAGACGGGAGAGGGCGATTAGACGGGAGAGGGCGACTGGACGAGAGAGGGCGACTAGACGGGAGAGGGCTACTTGACGGGATAGGGCGACTAGACGGGAGAGGGCGACTAGACGGGAGTGTGTGGCTATAGGGGAGAAGGCGGCTAGAGGGAGTGGGCGGCTAGACGGGAGAGGGCGGAAAAGCGGGAGAGGGTGGCTAGAGGGGAGAAGGCGGCTAGACGGGAATGGGCGGCTAGACAAGAGAGGGGGAGTAGACGGGAGAGGCTGGCTAAACGGGACAGCGCGACTAGACGGGAGAGGGTGGCTAGACGGGAGAGGGAATTAGAGTGGAGAGGGATATTAGACGGAAGAGGGAGACTAGACGGGAGAAGGCGGCTAGACGGTAGAACTCGGCCAGACGCGAGAGTTCGACTAGACATGTGAGGGCGGCTAGAGGGGAGAGGGCGGCTAGAGCCTGCGACTAGACGGGAGAGGGCGACTAGACGGTGAGGGCGACTAGACTGGAGCGGGCGACTACATGGGAGAGATCGGCTAGAAGATAGAGGGCGACTAGACGGTAGCAGGCGACTAGACGGGAGAGGGCGACTAGACGGGACAGGGCGACTAGACTGGAGATGGCGTTTAGATAAGGCTACAAGACGGGAAAGTGCGACTAGAATGCAGAGGGCAGCAAGATGGGAGAGGGCAGCTAGAAGGGAGAGGGCTACTAGACGTGAGAGGGCGGCTAGAAGACACAGGGCGACTAGACGGTAGAAGGCGACTAGACGGGAGAGGGCGACTAGACGGGAGAGGGCGACTAGACTGGAGAGGCCGTTTAGAGAAGGCTACAAGACGGGAGTGTGCGACTAGAGGCAGAGAACTGGTAGACGAGAGAGGGCGACTAGAAGGGAGAGGGCAACTAGGCGTGAGAGGGCGGCTAGAAGATAGAGGGCGACTAGACGGTAGAAGGCGACTAGACGGGAGAGGGCGACTAGACGGGAGAGGGCGACTAGTCTGGAGAGGGCGTTTAGAGAAGGCTACAAGACGGGAGTGTGCGACTAGAGGCAGAGAACTGGTAGACGAGAGAGGGCGACTAGAAGGGAGAGGGCAACTAGGCGTGAGAGGGCGGCTAGAAGATAGAGGGCGACTAGACGGTAGAAGGCGACTAGACGGGAGAGGGCGACTAGACGGGAGAGGGCGACTAGACTGGAGAGGCCGTTTAGAGAAGGCTACAAGACGGGAGTGTGCGACTAGAGGCAGAGAACTGGTAGACGAGAGAGGGCGACTAGAAGGGAGAGGGCAACTAGGCGTGAGAGGGCGGCTAGAAGATAGAGGGCGACTAGACGGTAGAAGGCGACTAGACGGGAGAGGGCGACTAGACGGGAGAGGGCGACTAGTCTGGAGAGGGCGTTTAGAGAAGGCTACAAGACGGGAGAGTGCGACTAGAAGGCAGAGGGTGGAAAGATGGGAGAATGCAGCTAGACGTCAGCGGGCGGCAAGACGGTAGAGGGCGGCCAGAGAGGGCGACTGGACGGGAGAAGGCGACAAGACGGGAGATGGCGACTAGATGGGAGATGGCGACTAGGTGGGAGAGGGCGACTGGTCGGGAGAAGGCGACAAGATGGGAGAGGGCGACTAGACGACTGGACATGATGGTGCGACTAGACGGGAGAGGGCGACAAGACTGGAAAGGAAGGCTAGACGGGAGAAGGCGGCTAAAAGCTAGAGGGCGGCCAGAGAGAGCTACTGGACTGGAGAAGGCGACAAGATGGGAGTGGGCAACCAGACGGGATACGGCGGCTAGATTGGAGAGGGCGACTAGTCGGGAGAGGACAGCTATTCGGTAGAGGGCGGTCAGAGAGAGCGAATAGACGGGAGAGGGCGGCTAGACGGGACAGTGCGGCTAGACGGGAGAGGGCGGCTAGACAGGAGAGGGCGGCTAGAGAGGTTGAATAAACGGGAGCGCGAGACTAGACGGGACAGGGCGGCTAGACGGGACAGTGCTGCTAGACGAGATAGTGCGACTAGACGGGAGAGTGCGACTAGGCGGCAGAGGGAGACTAGGCGGGAGAAGACGGCTAGTCGTGAGAGGACGACTAGAAGGGAGAGGGCGACAAGACGGGAGAGGGCGACTAGACGGTGAGGGCGACTAGACTGGAGCGGGCGACTACATGGGAGAGATCGGCTAGAAGATAGAGGGCGACTAGACGGTAGCAGGCGACTAGACGGGAGAGGGCGACTAGACGGGAAAGAAGGCTAGACGGGAGAAGGCGGCTAAAAGTTAGAGGGCGGCCAGAGAGAGCTACTGGACTGGAGAAAGCGACAAGATGGGAGTGGGCAACCAGACGGGATACGGCGGCTATGGAGAGGGCGACTAGTCGGGAGAGGACAGCTATTCGGTAGAGGGCGGTCAGAGAGAGCGAATAGACGGGAGAGGGCGGCTAGACGGGACAGTGCGGCTAGACGGGAGAGGGCGGCTAGAGAGGAGAGGGCGGCTAGAGAGGGTGAATAAACGGGAGCGCGAGACTAGACGGGACAGGGCGGCTAGACGGGACAGTGCTGCTAGACGAGATAGTGCGACTAGACGGGAGAGTGCGACTAGGAGGCAGAGGGAGACTAGGCGGGAGAAGACGGCTTAGACGGGAGAGGGCGGCTAGAGCGGGCGACTAGACGGGAGAGGGCGGTTAGACGGTTGTGCTCGGCTAGACGGGAGAGTGGGACTAGATGGGAGAGTTCGACTAGACAGGAGAGGGCGGCTACAGGGGAGAGGGCGGCTAGAGCCTGCGACAAGACGGGAGAGGGCGACTAGACGTGTGATGGCGGCTAGACGGGAGAGGGCGACTACACGGGAGTGGGCGACTAGACGGGAGAGGGCGATTAGACGGGAGAGGGCGACTGGACGAGAGAGGGCGACTAGACGGGACAGGGCTACTTGAAGGCGGCTAGAGGGAGTGGGCGGCTAGACGGGAGAGGGCGGAAAAGCGGGAGAGGGTGGCTAGAGGGGAGAAGGCGGCTAGACGGGAATGGGCGGCTAGACAAGAGAGGGGGAGTAGACGGGAGAGGCTGGCTAAACGGGACAGCGCGACTAGACGGGAGAGGGTGGCTAGACGGGAGAGGGAATTAGAGTGGAGAGGGATATTAGACGGAAGAGGGAGACTAGACGGGAGAAGGCGGCTAGACGGTAGAACTCGGCCAGACGCGAGAGTTCGACTAGACATGTGAGGGCGGCTAGAGGGGAGAGGGCGGCTAGAGCCTGCGACTAGACGGGAGAGGGCGACCAGACGTGTGATGGCGGCTAGACGGGAGAGGGCGACTAAACGGGTGAGGGCGACTAGACGTGAGAGGACGACTAGAAGGCAACGGGCGACTAGATGGGAGTGGGCGAATAGAAGGGGGAGAGCGAGTAGACGGGATAGGGTGGTTCCCCCAAGACGGTGGTTAGAGAGGGCGACTAGACGTGAGAGGGAGAATTGACGGGAGAGCGCGACTAGACGAGGGAGGGCAACTAGACGAGAGAAGGCGACTACACGGTTGTTGGCGACTAGACGGGAGAGGGCGACTAGATTGGAGACGGCGCTTAGAGAGGGCTACAAGACGGGAGAGTGCGACTAGAAGGGTGAGGGCGGCAAGATGGGAGAGAGCGGCTAGACGGGAGAGCCGCCTAGACGATAGAGGGCAGACAGATAGGGCGACTGGACGGGAAAAGGCGAAACAACGGGAAAGAGCGACTAGACAGGATACGACGGCAAGTTTGGATAGGGCGACTACTCGGGAGAAAGCGACTAGACGGGAGAGGTCGGCAAGAGAGGGCGACTAGACAGGAGAGGGAGACTAGACGGGAGAAGGCGGCTAGACGGTAGAACTGGGCCAGACGCGAGTGTGGGACTACATGGGAGAGTTCGACTAGACAGGTGAGGGCGGCTAGAGGGGAGAGGCCGGCTAGAGCCTGCGACTAGACTGGAGAGGGCGACTAAACGTGTGATGGCGGCTAGACGGGATAGGGCGACTACACGGGAGAGGGCGACTAGACTAGAGAGGGCGGCTAACGGGAGAGGAAGCATATACGGGACAGGGCAACTAGACGGGATAGGGCGACTGGACGGCAGAGAGCGGCTAGACGTGAGAGGACGACTAGAAGGCAACGGGCGTGGGCGAATAGACGGGTGAGAGCGAGTAGACGGGATAGGGCGGTTCCCCCAAGACGGTCGTTAGAGAGGGCGACTAGACGTGAGAGGGAGACTGGACGGGAGAGTGCGGCTAGACGGGACAGCGCGACTAGACGGGGGAGGGCGGCTAGACGCGTAAGGGCGGCAATAGAGAGCGACTAATCGGGAGGCGGCGGCTAGACGGGAGAGAGCGACTAAGCTGGAGAGGGCGACTAGATGGGAAAGTGCGACTAGACGGCAGAGGTACACGTGACAGTACGACTAGAAGATAGAGGACGACTAGACTGGAGAAGGCGACTAGACGGGAGAGGGCGACTAAACGGGGGAGGGCAACTAGACGAGAGAAGGCGACTTGACGGGAGAGGGCGGCTAGAGCGGGCAACTACACGGGAGAGGGCGGTTAAGACGGTTGTGCTCGGCTAGACGGGAGAGTGGGACTAGATGGGAGAGTTCGACTAGACAGGAGAGGGCGGCTACAGGGGAGAGGGCGGCTAGAGCCTGCGACAAGACGGGAGAGGGCGACTAGACGTGTGATGGCGGCTAGACGGGAGAGGGCGACTACACGGGAGTGGGCGACTAGACGGGAGAGGGCGATTAGACGGGAGAGGGCGACTGGACGAGAGAGGGCGACTAGACGGGAGAGGGCTACTTGACGGGATAGGGCGACTAGACGGGAGAGGGCGACTAGACGGGAGTGTGTGGCTATAGGGGAGAAGGCGGCTAGAGGGAGTGGGCGGCTAGACGGGAGAGGGCGGAAAAGCGGGAGAGGGTGGCTAGAGGGGAGAAGGCGGCTAGACGGGAATGGGCGGCTAGACAAGAGAGGGGGAGTAGACGGGAGAGGCTGGCTAAACGGGACAGCGCGACTAGACGGGAGAGGGTGGCTAGACGGGAGAGGGAATTAGAGTGGAGAGGGATATTAGACGGAAGAGGGAGACTAGACGGGAGAAGGCGGCTAGACGGTAGAACTCGGCCAGACGCGAGAGTTCGACTAGACATGTGAGGGCGGCTAGAGGGGAGAGGGCGGCTAGAGCCTGCGACTAGACGGGAGAGGGCGACCAGACGTGTGATGGCGGCTAGACGGGAGAGGGCGACTAAACGGGTGAGGGCGACTAGACGTGAGAGGACGACTAGAAGGCAACGGGCGACTAGATGGGAGTGGGCGAATAGAAGGGGGAGAGCGAGTAGACGGGATAGGGTGGTTCCCCCAAGACGGTGGTTAGAGAGGGCGACTAGACGTGAGAGGGAGAATTGAACCGGAGAGCGCGACTAGACGAGGGAGGGCAACTAGACGAGAGAAGGCGACTACACGGTTGTTGGCGACTAGACGGGAGAGGGCGACTAGATTGGAGACGGCGCTTAGAGAGGGCTACAAGACGGGAGAGTGCGACTAGAAGGGTGAGGGCGGCAAGATGGGAGAGAGCGGCTAGACGGGAGAGCCGCCTAGACGATAGAGGGCAGACAGATAGGGCGACTGGACGGGAAAAGGCGAAACAACGGGAAAGAGCGACTAGACAGGATACGACGGCAAGTTTGGATAGGGCGACTACTCGGGAGAAAGCGACTAGACGGGAGAGGTCGGCAAGAGAGGGCGACTAGACAGGAGAGGGAGACTAGACGGGAGAAGGCGGCTAGACGGTAGAACTGGGCCAGACGCGAGTGTGGGACTACATGGGAGAGTTCGACTAGACAGGTGAGGGCGGCTAGAGGGGAGAGGCCGGCTAGAGCCTGCGACTAGACTGGAGAGGGCGACTAAACGTGTGATGGCGGCTAGACGGGATAGGGCGACTACACGGGAGAGGGCGACTAGACTAGAGAGGGCGGCTAACGGGAGAGGAAGCATATACGGGACAGGGCAACTAGACGGGATAGGGCGACTGGACGGCAGAGAGCGGCTAGACGTGAGAGGACGACTAGAAGGCAACGGGCGTGGGCGAATAGACGGGTGAGAGCGAGTAGATGGGATAGGGCGGTTCCCCCAAGACGGTGGTTAGAGAGGGCGACTAGACGTGAGAGGGAGACTGGACGGGAGAGTGCGGCTAGACGGGACAGCGCGACTAGACGGGGGAGGGCGGCTAGACGCGTAAGTGCGGCAATAGAGAGCGACTAATCGGGAGGCGGCGGCTAGACGGGAGAGAGCGACTAAGCTGGAGAGGGCGACTAGGTGGGAAAGTGCGACTAGACGGCAGAGGGAGGCTACACGTGACAGTACGACTAGAAGATAGAGGACGACTAGACTGGAGAAGGCGACTAGACGGGAGAGGGCGACTAAACGGGGGAGGGCAACTAGACGAGAGAAGGCGACTAGACGGGAGAGGGCGGCTAGAGCGGGCGACTAGACGGGAGAGGGCGGTTAGACGGTTGTGCTCGGCTAGACGGGAGAGTGGGACTAGATGGGAGAGTTCGACTAGACAGGAGAGGGCGGCTACAGGGGAGAGGGCGGCTAGAGCCTGCGACAAGACGGGAGAGGGCGACTAGACGTGTGATGGCGGCTAGACGGGAGAGGGCGACTACACGGAAGTGGGCGACTAGACGGGAGAGGGCGATTAGACGGGAGAGGGCGACTGGACGGGACAGGGCTACTTGACGGGAGAGGGCGACTAGACGGGAGAGGGCGAATAGACGGGAGTGTGTGGCTATAGGGGAGAAGGCGGCTAGAGGGAGTGGGCGGCTAGACGGGAGAGGGCGGAAAAGCGGGAGAGGGTGGCTAGAGGGGAGAAGGCGGCTAGACGGGAATGGGCGGACAGACAAGAGAGGGGGAGTAGACGGGAGAGGCTGGCTAAACGGGACATCGCGACTAGACGGGAGAGGGTGGCTAGACGGGAGAGGGAATTAGAGTGGAGAGGGATGTTAGACGGAAGAGGGAGACTAGACGGGAGAAGGCGGCTAGACTGTAGAACTCGGCCAGACGCGAGAGTTCGACTAGACATGTGAGGGCGGCTAGAGGGGAGAGGGCGGCTAGAGCCTGCGACTAGACGGGAGAGGGCGACCAGACGTGTGATGGCGGCTAGACGGGAGAGGGCGACTAAACGGGAGAGGGCGACTAGACGTGAGAGGACGAATAGAAGGCAACGGGCGACTAGACGGGAGTGGGCGAATAGAAGGGGGAGGGCAACTAGACGAGAGAAGGCGACTACACGGTTGTGGGCGACTAGACGGGAGAGGGCGACTAGATGGGAGACGGCGCTTAGAGAGGGCTACAAGACGGGAGAGTGCGACTAGAAGGGTGAGGGCGACTAGACTTGAGAGTGCGACTAGACGGGATAGGGCGTCAAGATGGGAGAGGGAGGTGGGCAACTAGACGGGATACGGCGGCTAGATTGGAGAGGGCGACTAGTCGGGAGAAGGCGAGAAGAATGGCGAGTGCGACTAAATGGGATACGGCGGCAAGATGGGAGAGGGCGCCTAGATGGGGGAGGACAGCTAGGTGGGATAGGGCGGTAGATGGTAAAAAGCTGCCAGAGAGAGCGGCTAGAAGAGAGATGGCGACTATACGGTAGAGGGCGACTACGCGGTTGTGGGCGACTAGACGGGAGAGGGCGACTAGATGGGAGACGGCGCTTAGAGAGGGCTACAAGACGGGAGAGTGCGACTAGAAGGGTGAGGGCGGCAAGATGGGAGAGAGCGGCTAGACGGGAAAAGGCGAAACAACGGGAAAGAGCGACTAGACAGGATACGACGGCAAGTTTGGAGAGGGCGACTACTCGGGAGAAAGCGACTAGACGGGAGAGGTCGGCAAGAGAGGGCGACTTGACAGGAGAGGGATACTAGACGGGAGAAGGCGGCTAGACGGTAGAACTGGGCCAGACGCGAGTGTGGGACTACATGGGAGAGTTCGACTAGACAGGTGAGGGCGGCTAGAGGGGAGAGGCCGGCTAGAGCCTGCGACTAGACTGGAGAGGGCGACTAAACGTGTGATGGCGGCTAGACGGGAGAGGGCGACTACACGGGAGAGGGCGACTAGACTAGAGAGGGCGGCAAACGGGAGAGGAAGCATATACGGGACAGGGCAACTAGACGGGATAGGGCGACTGGACGGCAGAAAGCGGCTAGACGTGAGAGGACGACTAGAAGGCAACGGGCGTGGGCGAATAGACGGGTGAGAGCGAGTAGACGGGATAGGGCGGTTCCCCCAAGACGGTCGTTAGAGAGGGCGACTAGACGTGAGAGGGAGACTGGACGGGAGAGTGCGGCTAGACGGGACAGCGCGACTAGACGGGGGAGGGCGGCTAGACGCGTAAGGGCGGCAATAGAGAGCGACTAATCGGGAGGCGGCGGCTAGACGGGAGAGAGCGACTAAGCTGGAGAGGGCGACTAGGTGGGAAAGTGCGACTAGACGGCAGGGGGAGGCTACACGTGACAGTACGACTAGAAGATAGAGGACGATAGACTGGAAAAGGCGACTAGAGGGGAGAGGGCGACTAAACGGGGAGGGCAATAGACGGAAAAGGCGACTAGAGGGGAGAGGGCGCAACGGGGAGGGCTTAGACGGGGTGGCTAGACGGGGGGGGCTAGAGGGGGCGACTAGAGGGGAGAGGGCGGTAAGGGGGGGGCCAGAGTACAGAGGGAAGGGGGCGACTAGACGGGAGGCGGCTAAGGGAGAGGGCGACTACAGGGGAGAGGGCGACTAGACTGGGGGGGAGAGGGGGGGCAAAGGGGATGGGCGACTAGACGGAGAGGGCGATTAGACGGGGGGGCAAATGGACGGAGGGGGCGATAGAGGGGAAAGGGGGTTTTGACGGGAAGGGCGACAGACGGGAAGGGCAATAGAGGGGAGGGTGGCAAGGGGAGAAGGGGCTAAGGGAGGGGCGGCTAGACGGGAGGGGGGGAAAAGGGGGAGAGGGGGCTAGGGGGAAAGGGGGCAGAGGGGAAGGGGGCAACAAGAAGGGGGAGTAGAGGGAGAGGCTGGAAAGGGAAGGCGACTAGACGGGAGGGGGTGGCTAACGGGGAGGGAATTAGAGGGAGAGGGTTTTAAGACGGGAGGGGACTAGAGGGGAGAAGGGGCAGACGGTGTCGGCCAGACGGAGATTTGACTAGACATGTGAGGGCGGCTAAGGGGAGGGGGCGGCTAGAGCCTGGACTAGACGGGGGGGGCGACCAGACGGGGATGGCGGCTAGAGGGAGGGGGCGATAAAGGGGAGGGCGACTAGACGTGAGAGGACAAATAGAAGGCAAGGGCACTAGAGGGAGGGGGGAAATAAAAGGGGGGAGGCATAGACGGGAAGGGTGGTTTCCCCAAGACGGGGAGAAGGGATAGAGGGGAGAGGGAAAGACGGGAGAGGCGACTAAAAGGGGGAGGGGAACTAGACGAGAAAAAGGCGACTAACGGGGGCACTAGGGGGAGGGGCCCCAGAGGAGACGGCGGAGGGGGGCAAAAGCGGGAGGGAAGAAGGGGGAGGGCGACTAAGGGGGATAGCGGGATAGGGGTCAAGATGGGGGGGGAAAAACCCAGGGGAAGGC
>JAODUO010003751.1:0-13721 GCA_025642075.2 Ridgeia piscesae | reverse complement strand
CAAGAGTGTCACTGCCTGATGATAAACTATTGCAACCCTGTGTTTGCCCTGCAGGGGTACTTACCCTATTGTTGTCATTTGTCAACATGCCTGTCATACAGACAGCAAGTGTACTCATGGGGATACAGAACGTGCTGCAGGGCTTTACGCAGGATAACATTTATGTCAGTCACAAATGTTTTGGTGACATGTGCATGTTACATACAAGCCACTTGAGATGTGCATTATGAATTAAAATACACTACAAACACACGACACCCATTTTCAAAGCATAAATTACATTATAATGATTTTGGAACACTTTTCTTGCTCTTTATTTTGTACCTGTCCAGTGATATTTCTAGCCATCCAAAACGGGTTTTACCCATCCAAATGACAGGTGGATGGGTATGTACATAAGGCTATGACTATGATTTCAAACTTATTGATGTATTTGTCTATTACAATCATAACATGACTTTGTTTTCCAGAATTAATCTGAAAAAAAAGTAGCTGATGTAATCTGTAAGAAGATGTAATCTGTAAGTTTCTGCAGATGATATTTAGTCATCCGTATGCATATTCATGGTATGATATTATATTACTGTAGTGTACTGAATATTACTTTGATGTGTGTCAATATTATAGTTTGCCTGCAAGAGAAACCAAAGAGTTTCAAACATGAGAGTTGAGATCGAACATCAGGTTATTACTTGTTAGTAATATTTTGGTTTCTGGTTACACTAGAACCACTCTTGTGTGACCAGTCATCTAGGATGACCACAATTCTAGGTAAGGATTGTTTCGTACATTATACCTGCAGTCCTGCAGTAAGCGACCTCCTGTCAAATGTGACCAGCAACCACATAAACTAACGACATGATATATATTTTAACCTGGCTGTTATGAGCAACCAGATCTTACTCGTAGACCAAACTAGTCATTCAATCAGAGATGAAGCAGTGATATCCACAAGTTCACATTGAATGTATGTACCAAGTAACAACTATGGACGAAAGAATGGAGGATTAGTCCACAAATTATTTGACAATGCATTAACTGTGCCCCATTATCCACATCATACAGTACAAAGTTACATTTAATTATTCTCATGAAATACATCTGCAACCTGCAGTGTAAGTGGAGAGACCACTTTGACTACCTCTGGTACGCACAAGAAGTGATCACACAAGACAGGTTAGGATTACACTATTGCTACGATAGACACATTTGATATGAAATCATTTAGGCAACAATAACACTGGCATGGTATCAATTAATTACAGAATTGGCTCTATGTGCAAGATTACAATATACAAAATTTTACATTTATGAGAGATTCTAAAATGACAATCGAACAAAACAAATGCTGTCACAGGCACATCTGGAAGACAAGCAATTTTAAGGGCCGGGCAGCTTTGTAATTAATTTTTTATTCTAGTAGCACTAGTAATAATTATCACTGCGGTACTGTCTTTAAGGAAAATATCTTCCTCTTAAATGCAAAGAAATGTGTGTTATTACAATTTTAGGAAAAACTTAATAATCTTGCCAGGGAAAGCCTCATTTAGAGATACTGTTGTGTGGACATCCCAAATTTGTACATTGCATAATTCCTGAATAGTAATTTGATATTGTGTAATGTGCCAACAGTTGGACAGTGCAGGCCAATGCTGAAACTGGACTGGGAGTGTTGTTTTCCACATTGCAGTTGCACCAAATTATTAAGAATGTGTTTTTAAAGATTTTGGATTTTTTTTGCAAAATGGCATTTTTTAAACCGACATGACAATATATATATATATATATATATATATATATATATATATATATATATATATTATATAATACAGAAACCTAGCCTAACTACAATAACACATGACATGTAACTGACTTTGTCAAGTTTGTGGCCAATAGAGGCAAGTTTATTCAACAAATGTTTCACTTAGCAGCACTTTGCACTGTTTAACAATAATTCAACTTTAATAATTCAGCTTTTGCTGGAACCTACAGTCAGTGAAATAAGTGGAATTCTTGGTTAACCCTTTAGGGCTATTGTGACTGTGTTACACGGTCAGTGACGGTGTGTAATTAGAGAATTTCTTCCGGGTACTTCGACACTGCATTTCAACAAATCTTACGAACATACCCAAATAACAGTTTATTGTAAAAATTTGGACATACGTGTAAGCTGTCATACATATGCAAACTTCGAGCTGCGCTTCGCCTGGCATACTACAATAAGTCAGCAATCACTTGAGGGTTAATCGTACGTAATCATTGCAGGGGCGGAATACCTGATAGCCGGTCCCGTAACTCGACGAAATTACAATATAACCCGACCGACAGGCACCTTGCATTAAATTCAACAAATGCCTAGATGACTTACCTGTGATTTCGCTATGGTGTCGATGGATATGACCGCAATTCTAATTGTTAACACTAGTCAAATACATAAAATGAAACAAAAATTATCGCAAAATCGTGGAAACAGGAAACGATCCTTCGGCTGTCAAAATGGCGGAAGTCACGTTCTCACGTTACCCCTATTCTTTATTTCGTTTGGCACTATAAATCATAAACCTTTATACGTACTTTAGATGTAGCATATACAGTATACACATAATTTACAAAGCTGATATGTAAATGCGTTATATTTTTGACGATTATTGATTTGTCCTTGACCTTTGGTTTCAGTAGCAACCGAATGGCGTCGTGACATTTGCGTCTCGGTTTTCTGCGACAGAAAGATATGTCGTAGGAACCGTGATAGAACATCGTCTGCGTTAAATGACAGGACGTCGGACGGTCGTGCTACACAGCTGAAGCATGTTTGCATCGTTTTATACAATATTTGCTTGCATTAGTCAGCGTGTCCAGCTATTTTCCGTACATACTTTGCGTTGCCACAGACGCGGCGTATATTTCTTATACTGACTCGCGCGAAAACAAAATCCACGCCGCCAATCTAAATGGTGGTTGTAATATAAATAATTACAAGATTTAATAAGAGAGCCGTCGGAAAATAAACTCTAGATGACAAGTGGACAAAACTGTCAAAAGCCTTTGGCTTATCAAGAGTCCAACCGCATTATCATAATGATATGACATATTGTTATCTATGTTGATTCCTCATATTAAATATATATATTTATTATATATATATATATATATTCCCCCCCTTCTGTGTATTTGCTGATGATGTTTTTAAACACGCCACAGGGTACAGTGAATATTTCATTGTTTTTCAAAATATATATGTTCACATACTTAATTTTGGCATCTGTGAATTAGGATGACTGTAGTGTGGGTCATCAAATTTACCTGTTTTGCATATTTTGTATAACACCTAGTGATATCCTGAAATGTCTGACTGGCTAGCATGTTTGACTGGTAGCACCTTGACTATAATATAAATAATATACCGTATATGGTAAACAAACTATGAGGTTATACAAAATAAATGTTCTATATGTTTTCAGTGGGTCATGTGACTACCATTGATTGTGAAACCAACGTCACCATCAGTCAACATGCTGGGCCTACTCAACCAAGACCCCCCACTGGTTGACCACGACCATGAGCATGACCACAGTGCGTGGTTGTCGGGTAGAGGCTTGGATGTTACAGGGGAAGCCTGTGGCACCCAAAGCTGTGAGCATATTTATTTAAATAGTTTGTTACTTCCTCTAAATCTATCAGCAATATTACAAAATACAAGAGCAAGCATTTGTCCTGAGATTAAATAAGCCAACTGTATTGTCAATTTAAACAAACACATATTGAAATTTTATGTCTGGTACATTATGGCTTGTTACTGGTACATTATCCCTGTCCTTTTAAACAAATAAAATGTATATTTTTCTTTTGGTATATTTTGTATTGTCAGAATTTCTTTCCCTTTATGCAGATATAAATATATATTTGACCTTTGGTACTTTTGTAATGTCAGTAATCAAACTTATATTTAATTTCATATCACAACCACTGCATATTCTACGTTGCACCTGTCGAGTATGATTCCAAAGCCCAATACATAATGCAAAACAACAACTTGTAAATCATTTGAGATAATAAATAAGTCCATTGACGACCTATGCTAGTCAGCCTATTCCAACAAAACAGGACTGAGAAATGTTATTGTACAGGTCCAGTGATACCACAGTATGGAAGTCGATCCCTCGTGGATGAGCTCCTGGACCGGCCGAAGACACGCTCACCACCAACACAGCTGCTGGTTCCGACCCGACAGTCCCACGAGGTTCCCGTCTTGTTCCGGGAGGCATACATTGAGAATGGTTTCCGCGCCATCAACCAGCCGTGGCAATACTACGTCTGCAGCTTCTTCCAACTGCACAACGAGTCGATGAATGTCTGGACGCACTTCCTCGCAGCTTACCTCATGGCCAAGAAGTTGGTTGTCTTCAGCCAGTACATAGACTTCTGGAACGATACCTATAGCTGGACGTTCCTGACCGGATTAGGAAGTGCAACGCTGATGTATGCCACTAGCACAGGCGCTCACTGGTTCCAGTCGCATTCGGAATTCATCTACTACCTCTCCTTCATGCTTGATTACGCTTCCATTGGGCTCTATAGCTTCAGCAGTGTCATGCTGCACTATACGTACAGCGCAGACAAACAGGTGCTCTTTCTCCATCAATCGATCTCAATATCAGGCATGAACCTGCCATTTTAATATACCTCATAGTATTAAGAAATTGTATTCTCTTTTCTGTATCAGAGCACTTCCAAACTAAAATAACCTTGTTATATATTATAATAAATATAATACATAGAAACTACCACTAGCCATGAGTCACCTAAGAAGCAGACAGGGAACTTCTTATACTGAGGTATTCATTCCTTTGCATTGCTCAAAGCAATTCACCTATTCATTCATACAACATGTGTTTCTCTGGGAATCATTAAGCAATCGTGAAAACACTTAAGTAAACACTACTTGTTCACAGGTATGCACAACCAGGTGCACATTTATTAGAATTTGTCAGCTGACGCCTTGAACTGTCACTTCCTCACCAAGACAATTTAAATTTGTTCTTGCAGGAAAAAGTCGTTTTAGATGAACTTTTTCCTCATGCCAATTGCAACATTATTCCTTCAAACACAGCATAAGTTGAACTAAGCTTATGACGTTTGTCACTGACAGGTGTACGAGTACATGCGTGACATCTACCAGCCCATCGGTGCGATACTCGGCTTCCTCACATGTTTCTGCAGCGTTGTCGGGCTTGTGTTATTGCGCCTTGAATATCCCCGCGCCCGCAAGGCCTGCCAGACGATACCCGTTGCGTTCATCTACATCCTCCTCGTCTCCCCCATCCTGCACCGCATCTACATGTGTCAAATACACGACATGGAATGTGAACTGAGCATCGATCTACACACGCAGCAGATCATCTGGTTCCTACTCAGTGCCCTCTTCTTCGTCTCGCACTTCCCCCAGTGCGTGCTGCCTGGCTGCTTCGACCACTTCTTCCATAGCCACCAGATGTTCCACGTGTGCATCACTGTGAGCACACTCCACCAGATGGACGCCGTTTTCGAGGACTTCTTCGCCCGTGAGGAGATATTCCGCACGCGTTCCACACCGACTGCTACTGATGTGATGCTCCCCTTCGGGTTCATCCTGCTGGGCGAGATTTGCACCATCTGGTGCTTCCTCAATATCGCCAATGCCAATCTCGCACTCGAAAAAGTGAAACCAACAAGCATCACCGACAATATTGATGTCAACAACAATATCGCTAACGATGCAGTCAACAGCCAACATAGTGAAAGCAGGCAAAATTGAAGGCAACATTGTGGCTGAAATGTTTGGTTTATCAGAGTGATATTTGAAATCGAAACAATATTTAATACTGCTCATTTGCAATGCAACATGTCTCACTGCCATGTTTTGAAAACGGTAAGTAATTAAAATAAGAAAAATCGCAAAATATGAAATATTTCGTATATATTATACAATAGTCACGAACATTTACATACTCTATGTAAACGAGGCTATATCTGTAATAGTATCTGTCTGATATTAAATCAATCAACCAGCGTATTGTTATGGTTCCAGTGACGCAACTACTGTACACTCAATGTGTTCCAGGCTTTTATGAGGTTTGCACAAAAAGATGATACAGTTATATACCCATTCCACCTGCATCCACAGAGGTACCATCACACGAAACATCATTTTGACAGGCACTGAAAATACATATATTATAATTAACTAATAGCCTATCATGTACATTGTCTTATAATAACACCACCAATTGAGCAATAGTTTGCACTCCTCTTATCTGACGAGTTAACGTTTTTCAGTATTCTTTCCAAAAGCAATCGCTAAATTCGGCTGTGGCTATGATCACTTACTACCAAGTGTCACATCACATTCGTTATCAACACATAATAATAATGTCTCATAACACATTATAGTCAGTCCTTTTTTCTATTCAAAGTGCTGAACAAACATGATTCTTGTGAATATGCATGATACACATAAAGTACCCAAATGGTACAAGACATGTCTGCCGTCGTCTTGAAGTTGATGATTCGTCATACTAATTGTGTACACAAACGACACTCCAACCACTAAATGAACAATTATGCATGTCATATCATAATCATCTTGTATACAAATCAGCCTTTCCAACATCCAATAACTATACAAATGTAATAATTGCTCCAATGTATGTTTTAAAGTATTATATTTTGTGCACATTATAATTGTTTGCCAAGATATAAACTAGTGATAATTACCTATTAAGGCAGCCTTAAAAGAGATACAATATGATACACATGATGTAATATGTATACACAAAATAATACAAAAATACAATGATGTTACTGAATTGCATACTGCTTACCCTTAATACCCCTAACTAAAACAACAGTGTAATAAAAATATTTTAAAACACAAATGTCATCAATATTTTATCACGATCTCCCACTGGTAAATGTCACAATTATAGATGCACATGTGACAAATTTTAACACGCATTAACTTAATAAACATTTTTAAAGATTTTGTTACATAATAGTAAATACAAACATTGAAATTATACATTCCCCCAAAAATTTTATATTATTAACAAAACCAAAATTTTTTTAAATTAATGGTTTAAAAATTTGGGCAAAAAATTAAAATTTGTGACAAAAATAATTTTTTAAAAAAATTTTAACTTTTGGAAAAATTTTTTATTACATTTGTATAGTTATTGGATGTTGGAAAGGCTGATTTGTATACAAGATGATTATGATATGACATGCATAATTGTTCATTTAGTGGTTGGAGTGTCGTTTGTGTACACAATTAGTATGACGAATCATCAACTTCAAGACGACGGCAGGCATGTCTTGTACCATTTGGGTACTTTATGTGTATCATGCATATTCACAAGAATCATGTTTGTTCAGCACTTTGAATAGAAAAAAGGACTGACTATAATGTGTTATGAGACATTATTATTATGTGTTGATAACGAATGTGATGTGACACTTGGTAGTAAGTGATCATAGCCACAGCCGAATTTAAGCGGGGTTGGCCTTAAAAGGAGTGCAAACTATTGCTCAATTGGTGGTGTTATTATAAGACAATGTACATGATAGGCTATTAGTTAATTATAATATATGTATTTTCAGTGCCTGTCAAAATGATGTTTCGTGTGATGGTACCTCTGTGGATGCAGGTGGAATGGGTATATAACTGTATCATCTTTTTGTGCAAACCTCATAAAAGCCTGGAACACATTGAGTGTACAGTAGTTGCGTCACTGGAACCATAACAATACGCTGGTTGATTGATTTAATATCAGACAGATACTATTACAGATATAGCCTCGTTTACATAGAGTATGTAAATGTTCGTGACTATTGTATAATATATACGAAATATTTCATATTTTGCGATTTTTCTTATTTTAATTACTTACCGTTTTCAAAACATGGCAGTGAGACATGTTGCATTGCAAATGAGCAGTATTAAATATTGTTTCGATTTCAAATATCACTCTGATAAACCAAACATTTCAGCCACAATGTTGCCTTCAATTTTGCCTGCTTTCACTATGTTGGCTGTTGACTGCATCGTTAGCGATATTGTTGTTGACATCAATATTGTCGGTGATGCTTGTTGGTTTCACTTTTTCGAGTGCGAGATTGGCATTGGCGATATTGAGGAAGCACCAGATGGTGCAAATCTCGCCCAGCAGGATGAACCCGAAGGGGAGCATCACATCAGTAGCAGTCGGTGTGGAACGCGTGCGGAATATCTCCTCACGGGCGAAGAAGTCCTCGAAAACGGCGTCCATCTGGTGGAGTGTGCTCACAGTGATGCACACGTGGAACATCTGGTGGCTATGGAAGAAGTGGTCGAAGCAGCCGGCAGCACGCACTGGGGGAAGTGCGAGACGAAGAAGAGGGCACTGAGTAGGAACCAGATGATCTGCTGCGTGTGTAGATCGATGCTCAGTTCACATTCCATGTCGTGTATTTGACACATGTAGATGCGGTGCAGGATGGGGGAGACGAGGAGGATGTAGATGAACGCAACGGGTATCGTCTGGCAGGCCTTGCGGGCGCGGGGATATTCAAGGCGCAATAACACAAGCCCGACAACGCTGCAGAAACATGTGAGGAAGCCGAGTATCGCACCGATGGGCTGGTAGATGTCACGCATGTACTCGTACACCTGTCAGTGACAAACGTCATAAGCTTAGTTCAACTTATGCTGTGTTTGAAGGAATAATGTTGCAATTGGCATGAGGAAAAAGTTCATCTAAAACGACTTTTGCCTGCAAGAACAAATTTAAATTGTCTTGGTGAGGAAGTGACAGTTCAAGGCGTCAGCTGACAAATTCTAATAAATGTGCACCTGGTTGTGCATACCTGTGAACAAGTAGTGTTTACTTAAGTGTTTTCACGATTGCTTAATGATTCCCAGAGAAACACATGTTGTATGAATGAATAGGTGAATTGCTTTGAGCAATGCAAAGGAATGAATACCTCAGTATAAGAAGTTCCCTGTCTGCTTCTTAGGTGACTCATGGCTAGTGGTAGTTTCTATGTATTATATTTATTATAATATATAACAAGGTTATTTTAGTTTGGAAGTGCTCTGATACAGAAAAGAGAATACAATTTCTTAATACTATGAGGTATATTAAAATGGCAGGTTCATGCCTGATATTGAGATCGATTGATGGAGAAAGAGCACCTGTTTGTCTGCGCTGTACGTATAGTGCAGCATGACACTGCTGAAGCTATAGAGCCCAATGGAAGCGTAATCAAGCATGAAGGAGAGGTAGTAGATGAATTCCGAATGCGACTGGAACCAGTGAGCGCCTGTGCTAGTGGCATACATCAGCGTTGCACTTCCTAATCCGGTCAGGAACGTCCAGCTATAGGTATCGTTCCAGAAGTCTATGTACTGGCTGAAGACAACCAACTTCTTGGCCATGAGGTAAGCTGCGAGGAAGTGCGTCCAGACATTCATCGACTCGTTGTGCAGTTGGAAGAAGCTGCAGACGTAGTATTGCCACGGCTGGTTGATGGCGCGGAAACCATTCTCAATGTATGCCTCCCGGAACAAGACGGGAACCTCGTGGGACTGTCGGGTCGGAACCAGCAGCTGTGTTGGTGGTGAGCGTGTCTTCGGCCGGTCCAGGAGCTCATCCACGAGGGATCGACTTCCATACTGTGGTATCACTGGACCTGTACAATAACATTTCTCAGTCCTGTTTTGTTGGAATAGGCTGACTAGCATAGGTCGTCAATGGACTTATTTATTATCTCAAATGATTTACAAGTTGTTGTTTTGCATTATGTATTGGGCTTTGGAATCATACTCGACAGGTGCAACGTAGAATATGCAGTGGTTGTGATATGAAATTAAATATAAGTTTGATTACTGACATTACAAAAGTACCAAAGGTCAAATATATATTTATATCTGCATAAAGGGAAAGAAATTCTGACAATACAAAATATACCAAAAGAAAAATATACATTTTATTTGTTTAAAAGGACAGGGATAATGTACCAGTAACAAGCCATAATGTACCAGACATAAAATTTCAATATGTGTTTGTTTAAATTGACAATACAGTTGGCTTATTTAATCTCAGGACAAATGCTTGCTCTTGTATTTTGTAATATTGCTGATAGATTTAGAGGAAGTAACAAACTATTTAAATAAATATGCTCACAGCTTTGGGTGCCACAGGCTTCCCCTGTAACATCCAAGCCTCTACCCGACAACCACGCACTGTGGTCATGCTCATGGTCGTGGTCAACCAGTGGGGGGTCTTGGTTGAGTAGGCCCAGCATGTTGACTGATGGTGACGTTGGTTTCACAATCAATGGTAGTCACATGACCCACTGAAAACAAAAGAACATTTATTTTGTATAACCTCATAGTTTGTTTACCATATACGGTATATTATTTATATTATAGTCAAGGTGCTACCAGTCAAACATGCTAGCCAGTCAGACATTTCAGGATATCACTAGGTGTTATACAAAATATGCAAAACAGGTAAATTTGATGACCCACACTACAGTCATCCTAATTCACAGATGCCAAAATTAAGTATGTGAACAAAATATTTTTAAAAAAATGAAATATTTATGGCCCCCCAAAAAATCATCGGGAAATTTTGGGAAGGAAAGGGGAAAATATATATATATTATATATTATAATATTATATTATAAATGTTATAAACATGTTCCAAAATGTTTTCATTTTGATAATGCGGTTTAACTTTTGCCCACTTTTGTCATCTGGGGTTTTTTTTCCGACGGTTCTTAAAATCTTGTAATTATTTTTATTAAAACCCCCATTTAGATTGGCGGCGTGGATTTTGTTTTCGCGCGAGTCAGTATAAGAAATATACGCCGCGTCTGTGGCAACGCAAAGTATGTACGGAAAATAGCTGGACACGCTGACTAATGCAAGCAAATATTGTATAAAACGATGCAAACATGCTTCAGCTGTGTAGCACGACCGTCCGACGTCCTGTCATTTAACGCAGACGATGTTCTATCACGGTTCCTACGACATATCTTTCTGTCGCAGAAAACCGAGACGCAAATGTCACGACGCCATTCGGTTGCTACTGAAACCAAAGGTCAAGGACAAATCAATAATCGTCAAAAATATAACGCATTTACATATCAGCTTTGTAAATTATGTGTATACTGTATATGCTACATCTAAAGTACGTATAAAGGTTTATGATTTATAGTGCCAAACGAAATAAAGAATAGGGGTAACGTGAGAACGTGACTTCCGCCATTTTGACAGCCGAAGGATCGTTTCCTGTTTCCACGATTTTGCGATAATTTTTGTTTCATTTTATGTATTTGACTAGTGTTAACAATTAGAATTGCGGTCATATCCATCGACACCATAGCGAAATCACAGGTAAGTCATCTAGGCATTTGTTGAATTTAATGCAAGGTGCCTGTCGGTCGGGTTATATTGTAATTTCGTCGAGTTACGGGACCGGCTATCAGGTATTCCGCCCCTGCAATGATTACGTACGATTAACCCTCAAGTGATTGCTGACTTATTGTAGTATGCCAGGCGAAGCGCAGCTCGAAGTTTGCATATGTATGACAGCTTACACGTATGTCCAAATTTTTACAATAAACTGTTATTTGGGTATGTTCGTAAGATTTGTTGAAATGCAGTGTCGAAGTACCCGGAAGAAATTCTCTAATTACACACCGTCACTGACCGTGTAACACAGTCACAATAGCCCTAAAGGGTTAACCAAGAATTCCACTTATTTCACTGACTGAGGTTCCAGCAAAAGCTGAATTATTAAAGTTGAATTATTGTTAAACAGTGCAAAGTGCTGCTAAGTGAAACATTTGTTGAATAAACTTGCCTCTATTGGTTTAAAATAGTTACATGTCATGTGTTATTGTAGTTAGGAAATGTGTGTTACATATATATATATATATATATATATATATATATATATATATATATATATATATATTTGTAATTTTGGGAAAAAAAATTTTCCCAAAAAAAATCCAAAATCTTTAAAAACACATTCTTAATAATTTGGTGCAACTGCAATGTGGAAAACAACACTCCCAGTCCAGTTTCAGCATTCGCCTGCACTGTCCAACTGTTGGCACATTACACAATATCAAATTACTATTCCTTAAAATTTGGGGTTAAAATAAAACCCCAAAACCAAAAAAAAATTTCTTTGCATTTAAGAGGAAGATATTTTCCTTAAAGACAGTACCGCAGTGATAATTATTACTAGTGCTACTAGAATAAAAAATTAATTACAAAGCTGCCCGGCCCTTAAAATTGCTTGTCTTCCAGATGTGCCTGTGACAGCATTTGTTTTGTTCGATTGTCATTTTAGAATCTCTCATAAATGTAAAATTTTGTATATTGTAATCTTGCACATAGAGCCAATTCTGTAATTAATTGATACCATGCCAGTGTTATTGTTGCCTAAATGATTTCATATCAAATGTGTCTATCGTAGCAATAGTGTAATCCTAACCTGTCTTGTGTGATCACTTCTTGTGCGTACCAGAGGTAGTCAAAGTGGTCTCTCCACTTACACTGCAGGTTGCAGATGTATTTCATGAGAATAATTAAATGTAACTTTGTACTGTATGATGTGGATAATGGGGCACAGTTAATGCATTGTCAAATAATTTGTGGACTAATCCTCCATTCTTTCGTCCATAGTTGTTACTTGGTACATACATTCAATGTGAACTTGTGGATATCACTGCTTCATCTCTGATTGAATGACTAGTTTTGGGCTACGGGTAAGATCTGGTTGCTCATAACAGCCAGGTTAAAATATATATCATGTCGTTAGTTTATGTGGTTGCTGGTCACATTTGACAGGAGGTCGCTTACTGCAGGACTGCAGGTATAATGTAGGGAAAAAATCCTTACCTAGAATTGTGGTCATCCTAGATGACTGGTCACACAAGAGTGGTTCTAGTGTAACCAGAAACCAAAATATTACTAACAAGTAATAACCTGATGTTCGATCTCAACTCTCATGTTTGAAACTCTTTGGTTTCTCTTGCAGGCAAACTATAATATTGACACACATCAAAGTAATATTCAGTACACTACAGTAATATAATATCATACCATGAATATGCATACGGATGACTAAATATCATCTGCAGAAACTTACAGATTACATCTTCTTACAGATTACATCAGCTACTTCTTTTTCAGATTAATTCTGGAAAACAAAGTCATGTTATGATTGCAATAGACAAATACATCAATAAGTTTGAAATCATAGTCATAGCCTTATGTACATACCCATCCACCTGTCATTTGGTTGGGGAAAACCCGTTTTGGATGGCTAGAAATATCACTGGACAGGTACAAAATAAAGAGCAAGAAAAGTGTTCCAAAATCATGTATAATGTAATTTATGCTTTGAAAATGGGTGTCGTGTGTTTGTAGTGTATTTTAATTCATAATGCACATCTCAAGTGGCTTGTATGTAACATGCACATGTCACCAAAACATTTGTGACTGACATAAATGTTATCCTGCGTAAAGCCCTGCAGCACGTTCTGTATCCCCATGAGTACACTTGCTGTCTGTATGACAGGCATGTTGACAAATGACAACAATAGGGTAAGTACCCCTGCAGGGCAAACACAGGGTTGCAATAGTTTATCATCAGGCAGTGACACTCTTGAGCTTACCAGTTAC
>JAODUO010003750.1:0-10557 GCA_025642075.2 Ridgeia piscesae | reverse complement strand
AATTTTAAATACACGAAAACAAAAATTAAAATAAAAAAACAATAATAAATGACCTGATCTAATTCTTATCCTCCATTAAATAACAAATATCCATATAAATAAACCATATCATACATCTAAATCCCCTCCACCTATATATATATATATATATATATATATAAATTTTTAAAACAAAAAACCCGTTTATTAAGACCAGGCATATTTTTTTATTTAGTATATTTTTCAAAGATGTAAAACTGGAACATTGTTTCTAATACTAATGTTTAACACATAATGAAAGTTCATCAAAATATTTCAGTAAATAAGGTATATGCAAAAAAATCGGTCTACATAAAACCGCGTATGCATAGATGCCGATTTATGTAGGAGCAGCCAATGCATATATTAGTTATTTTTTCAGCCGCCGAATGTACAGAAAAGTGTTGCGAATGTAACAGTCGGCCAAGTTTTGATCACAATGTCATGCGTAAAAACGACCAACATTTTATAGACAGTATTGTGCATAAGAAAAACAGCATTGCCGACGGGGGAATATTTCATACGAGAACGATCTTATTCACGAAACCGAGTCGAACGACACAGTCACAGATCTATCAATAGTAAAACGTTACAACATCCGAAGGCGATACAAATTATTGGGATTGTTTATACTATGGACATTATTGTGGACAATATTTAGTAAGTCTGGATTGTATGAACATTATTATAATAAGCGGAAAATATACGGACACATACGATGCATGATATTTCCGTTTACTCTGTGCCTGTTCAGTTTGTTGGCTGAATCTTTGAAACGAATTAATTCGCTTGCCTGCTATCATAGCGGTCGGTGTAGGAGCATTCCATCCACACCTATAATAATTACGTTTTTCACTTTTCGTAAGAGTTGGTATTATCGGTATTACAAGTAAGCTGTGCGATAGTTACATATACATTGATGTTTACGACTACATACAACGGTTACATCCTTAGGTTTAGCCGTTAGGCATAGCAACAATCCGTAGTATATATGCTGACGTTTAAGTTTCGAAATCCAAGAGCTACAGTACACATTTAATGAATTGTCTCCACAGTTCTTAAGAATTTGTGTTATCAGGATATATTAAAAGTCAGCTGAACGAGAGTTACGCATACATACATGTATATGCATGTCAACGATTACGTATAACGGTGCATATATTGCCTAGGCTAATCCGTAGTGTATCTAGTAACGTTTAAAAATCCAAGAGAATCCAGGCTCATCATAAGCCTCCAGTTACATAGGCCTACACCATTTGGACCTCCACTACAACCCTCAAGATCCAACAAATAACCTTCACATACACTTATCTGAGAACCAACTGGACCCATCCATTAAAATTCAGGTTCACCAAAAAAGTCCAACTGCATACATTTAATACATACGTATAATCTGGGGAGACTGTCGGGAATGCCGAGTTTCATAACAAATTCAAGAGAGGTGGCAGGCTTTTTTAAGTTTGCTTAAAAAAATATGTTGTAATGGGTGAGTACTTTTATGTATATGTAGAAAGACGAGGGACCTCACGACTACTAAAGAAGACGGTACATTGTGTACTTACCATTAAGTGTAAATTTTCTGTTTATAAAAATGAATACATTATATCATGGGATTCATTTAACATCTTAATATTGGCATGCCATGTCAAGAACATGGCTCCAGAGGATAATGTGAAACCCCTTTTTTAACTAGTATATGTGATTTTAAATCACATATCATCAGTTAAAAAGGCTTTAACTTATCCTGGCACTGCCAGAGCTGGCATTGCAAAGCCAATGGCATTTTAAGGATAATTGTATAAGATGATCCCAATGCTCATATATATACTTTTATCAACAATGTAGATTCCCAAACTTCAATGTTACAATAAGGATCAAACCGTTCTTTAGTCGGAAACCTCTGTACTCGTATTAACATAAGTACTACACTATCGCTATAGTTATTATACTGTTTGCATTCTTAAACCTGCTTGTCTTTGAATTGTATAAAGTTCAAGTATATTGTGGGAATTAGTTCAACAAATTATTTAAGAGAAGATTACTTTCAATGAATTCAATCCTCGTATGTTAATTCAACAGTCATTTATTTAACAAAAAGTATGTCAGTATCTGTTGATCACAATGAAATGATGCAAAAATAAGGCTATTGTGGTTAACTCTGTTTCCCTTTGGCATTACTCCAATCCATTTTTTTTTTGAAACTGGATGTTCTGTTTATAATTTGTATAGTAATTTAAACATTTGTATTATTTCTAGCTTAATAAATAACTAAACACATGTTGTAGTCATAAGAATAAATAGTAAATGAAAAACCTAGGAGTTGGTAACCCAAGTATGAAAATTAAAGAATTTGTAATTTCAAAAACGGTTGTAGAATGAAGATAACAAAATAGAATGGAAAATATTATATTAAATTCAACTTAAACGTTACTTACCAGCATGAGAATGAGCAAATAATCAACAGAACTATTCGGGAATCATTCTGACGACTAGGAACAATTTAAACATTGACTTGTAGTATGAGAATCATTTTTTCCAGACATTGAGGCATATATATAGGTAAAGTCAAAAAAGAGATCTCTTATATATACCATTTTGTGATTGCCATGGTTTGTTCAAAACATACTAATCACCATGGCAATATGTCGGCATAGCAAACCTTGCATAGCAAGCCTTGATAGAAGAGGTCCAACATCATGACCACATCACCATGGCAACAGGTCAGAGTTATCATCTTGTTAGAACTTGCACCACTTTGACACTGTTTAAGCCTGCAACCCATTGATTATATGAGTGACTTTTTGAACCTGAATTTACATGCCATTACAAATGTTATGTGAACATGACTTGGGTTGATCATGTGAGTTGCAACATACTGACATTTTGACAGCCTGAAAAACACTGACACTTTTATAACCTGCAATATGTGACATTGTTTGAGCCTGCAACACTGACACGGACAGATCCTGCAACACATTGACACCTTTATAGCCTGTAACTACAAAGACTCCTCTAAAACAGTGGTAGGTGCTATTGAGGAGCCAATTTAGAAACGGAACAACTAATATGTCTCTGATTCGAAACTTACCAGCATATATTCGATGTGCTATTAGGCTACTGTGTGTGTGTGTGTGTGTGTGTGGTGTGTGTGTGTGTGTGTGTGCGTTGTGTGTGGTGTGTGTGTGTGTGTGTGTGTGTTTGTTGTGGTGTGGTGGTGTTGTGGTTGTGGGGGTTTTGTTTGTTGTGGGGGTGGTTTGTGTTGTGTGTTTTTTGTTTTTTTGTTTTGTTTTTTGTTTGTTGTTTTTTTGTTGTTGGTGTTGTGTTTTTTTGTGTTGTGTGTGTGTTGTGGTTTGTGTGTGTTTGTTGTTTGTGGTGTGTTTTTTTTGTTGTTTTGTTGGTTTTGTTGTTTGTGTTTCCGTGTCATGTATGTGTGCTTGTGTGGTGTATTTGTGTTTGTGTGTGTGTTGGTGTGTGTGTGTGTGTGTGTGTGTGTGTTGGTGTTGTGGTTTTGGCCTGCATGCCATATGTGTATGTACATGCATGCGTTTGTTAATAACTGAGCATATCCTACAGAATACATCCAACAGTTATCTTATGACACTTTAAAAACACTGTTTCCAACACAATAATATTTTTGTATCATAAAAAAGGAAAAAGAAAATGGGACAAATGGGTTAGTTTTTAAGCTGCACAATGATAAACTGGTAAGAAACAATATTATTTCCAGTTGCTCAGCTGATACAAACATGGAACAGCCAGGAAATTGTAAACAATGCACTGACAATGGCTAGTTCATTAATGAAAGCATTACTGTAACTAGATTATCACAATGAGCTTAATCATCTATGCTCATTTTCACCATCAAGGTCACTATTAAAGTCACATTTGGGATTGGTAAACAATGAGTAGATTAGCAAGCTGATCAGAATCTGTATCCATTAGTATTGTGTTTTGTAAATTATTTGACTGAACATTATTCTGTCATTAGATGAGTAACAATATATCTAGAAAGTCTGTCACCATAGCATCATTCTGTTATGCAATGTATAATGACATTGACATCTCTGTAGTTGCCACAGTCACTTGCTGTCTCACTTCAGTCTGCTAGCTGTACAGGAGGCAGGCAGGCAGGCCAGGTCAGGCAGGCAGGTTGGCAGGTAGTGCAGGCAGGCAGGGAGCAGGCAGGCAAGCAGATAGGCAGGCAGGCAGTTGCAGTAGGCAGGCGGCAGGCACAGGCAAGCAGGCGGCAGGCAGGCAGGCAGAGACACAGAGAACAGAGAACAGAGACAACCTGTCTGTTGCCAGTCACTGTCACTTCGCATGAACATCTCCTTACAGTGGAGGAACTGAATCCCCTCTGAGACTCCCTATTCTACACCCCTTGCATCATTCAGCTTTGGCACTTCTTCTGAACACAGCAACACTCACTTCTCATCACACCTACTTTAATGTACAACAATCCTAACATAGATGCTATCTATTACATACACTATATAGATATCGCAAACCTGTCGATTATATCAACAGTCTGTCAGCTGTCTTGCTCGTTCAGACTTAATTCACAGACACAGTTGTCATCACATTAATGACTTGTATTTGTGCTGCACTCTCTATCATCACATACCATATCACCATTACTTCCATATGTCTAGCCTCTCATTATGTAAACATTGTGTTACTCACATTGTTTTGTCCGTTATTTGCCCTTTACATGTCCCCCTTTTGATATACATATGCCTTTCTCAATGTTAATGCCTTACATACATTGTGCCTATTGACGACTCTCTGTACTTTTTTTTTTTTTTTTTTTTTTTTTTTTTCCCCTTTCTAAAAAAATTCAATTCCAATTCCCCCAAAAAGGGGAAAATTACATTTTTTTTTTGGGGGGCCCCTTTTTTTGGGCCTACTGAAAAAAAAAAATTTGGCTTTTGGGGTAATTTTTGCGTCCCCAAATTTAAACTCAAATTTTTTAATTTTCATTTGTTTTAAAAAATTTGTTTTTTTTGTTTTTTCCCCAATTTTTTAAATTCAAAAAAAAATTTTTTGGGAAAAATTTTTTTTTAAAGTACGCACGAGTCAGTCAAATACGGCACAATGTAAGTAAGGCATATAACATTCGAGAAAGGCATAATGTAATCATTCATGTGACAGTAACGTGACACACAATGTGAGTACACAATGTGACAGTAATGAGACGGTAGAATATGGGAAAATGTGACTATTTCATGTGATGATAGAGAGTGCAGCACAGTACAAGTTCATTATGTGATGACAACTTATTCTGTTATTACTTGTTCTCTGACTTTTCTTGTATGCATAGACATGTCTGACCTGAGTATTGTTGTATATAATCGACAGGTTTGTCCGATATCTATATAGTTGTATGTAATAGATAGTTCCATCCTATGTTAGAATTGTTGTACATTAAAGATAGGTGTGATGAAAGTGAGTGTTGCTGTGTTCAGAGATGGCAGTGCCAAAGCTGAGGTGATTGGCACAGGGGTGTAGAATAGGGGGAGTCTCAGGGGGTATTTCAGTTCCTCCACTGTTAGGCGAAGAAACAAGTGGTGCTCGTGATGAACAGAGAACCCATGTTGATCTGGCAACAGACTAGTCTCTCTGTCTCCTGTCTCTCTTTTTTTCTCTGCCTGCCTGCCTCCCCCTCCTCCCCCTCCTCCTGCCTCCCGGCCGCCTGCCTGCCTGCCTGCCTGCCTGCCTGCCTGCCTGCCTGCCTGCCTGCCTGCCTGCCTCCCTGCCTGCCTGCCTGCCTGCCTGCCTGCCTGCCTGCCTGCCTGCCTGCCTGCCTGCCTGCCTGCCTGCCTGCCTGCCTGCCGCCGAAGACAGACAGACAGACAGACAGCAAGTGACTGTGGCAACTACAGAGATGTCAATGTCATTATACATTGCATAACAGAATGATGCTATGGTGACAGACTTTCTAGATATATTGTTACTCATCTAATGACAGAATAATGTTCTAGTGCCAAATAATTTACAAAACACAATACTAATGGATACAGATTCTGATCAGCTTGCTAATCTACTCATTTTTTACCAATCCCAAATGTGACTTTAATAGTGACCTTGATGGTGAAAATGAGCATAGATGATTAAGCTCATGTGTGATACATCCTAGTTACAGTAATGCTTTCATTAATGTCAGTGCATTGTTTACAATTTCCTGGCTGTTCCGTGTTTGTATCAGCTGAGCAACTGGCAACATCACCAGTCAGTTGGCTGTTCTTACCAGCTTTTTATCATCCTGTGTCAGAGCTCTAAAATCACACTACTTCCAACATCATTTTGTTTTCCCATTTTAACTCCACTTCCTTTCTTATGATACAAAAATATTATTGTGTTGGAAACAGTGTTTTTAAAGTGTCATAAGATAACTATTGGATGTATTCTGTAGGATATGCTCAGTTATTAACAAACGCATGCATGTACATACACATATTTAGGCATGCAGGCACACACATGTACACAAACACACACACACACACACACACACACACACACACACACACACACACACAACACACACACAAAACACACACACACACAAACAAAAAAACACACACACAAAACAAAACACACACACACACACACACACACACACACACACACACACACACACACACACACACACACACACACACACACACACACACACACACACACACACACACACACACACAAAAAAAAAAAAAAAAAAAAAAAAAAAAAAAAAAAAAAAAAAAAAAAAAAAAAAAAAAAAAAAAAAAAAAAAAAAAAAAAAAAAGATGTAGACATAATCAGTTGTTTACATTGTGTTTTTTTTTCTGGAATAATTTGGGGGGCTTAAATTTTTTTTGTGGCTCCTCAATAGCACCTACCACTGTTTTAGAGGAGTCTTTGTAGTTACAGGCTATAAAGGTGTCAATGTGTTGCAGGATCTGTCCGTGTCAGTGTTGCAGGCTCAAACAATGTCACATATTGCAGGTTATAAAAGTGTCAGTGTTTTTCAGGCTGCCAAAATGTCAGTATGTTGCAATCTCTAACAGTGTCAGTGTGTTGCAAGCTGTCACAATGTCAGTGTGTTGCACACATTAACATTTGTAAGTGTGTTGCAGGCTGTCACAATGTCAATGGGTTGCAGGCTTAAACAGTGTCAAAGTGGTGCAAGTTCTAACAAGATGATAACTCTGACCTGTTGCCATGGTGATGTGGTCATGATGTTGGACCCTCTTCTATCAAGGCTTGCTATGCAAGGTTTGCTATGCCGACATATTGCCATGGTGATTAGCTATGTTTGCACACAATCCCATGGCAATCACAAAACTGGTATATGTATAAGAGATCCTCTTTTTTGACTTACCTATATATATGCCTCAATGATCTGGGACAATGTAAGTGATCTATTACTCGAGTACTAACCAAGTCAATGTTTAAATTGTTCCTAGTCCGTCAGAATGATTCCTGAATAGTTCTGTTGATTATTTGCTCATCTCTCATGCTGGTAAGTAACGTTGAAGTCTGAATGCGTAATTATATATATTTTCCCATTCTATTTTTGTGTAGTGGGCTTCATTCTACAACCGTTTTTTGAAATTAAAATTCTTTACAATTTTACAGTACTGGTGGGGTTACCAGCTCCTAGGGTTTTTTCATTTACTATTTTATTCTTATGACTACAACATGTGTTTAGTTCAAACTAGTAAAAAAAAAAAATTTGAAAGATTCTGCCTGCAACTCATTCAAATTATAAACAGAACATCCAGTTTCAAAATAAAAATGGATTGGGAGTAATGCCAAGGCAAGCAGAGTTAACCACAATAGCCTTTGATGTTTCTCTGCATGCATTGTTCTGATATTGGTGACTTGCAAACAGCATACAATGACATACTGTTTTGTGTTAAATAAATGACTGTTTGAATTAACATACGAGCGATTGAATTCATTGAAAGTAATCTTCTCTTAAATAATTTGTTGAACTAATTCCCACAATTATACTTGAACTTTATACAATACAACAGACACAGAACACGAGTTAATAATGAATGCCAGGACACCAGTAATAACTAAACTATAAGCGATAGGTGCTCAGTTACTTTTAATGTTTTATATCGTAGAAAGTACTGAGAGGATTCCTTCACGACTACCTAAAGAAGACAAGTGATACACAATTGTGTAGACATATACCATTAATGATGGTAAATTTTCTATGTGTGTAATCAAAAATGATGATACAACATTATTATCATGGGCATTCATCTTATACAATTATCCTTAAAATGCCATTGGCTGTGCCATTATGGTAAACAAGCGACATGGGCTCCTAAGCTAGGCATAATTGTTTGAAAGCTAACTTGTTTTTTAACTAGCTATATTAGTGTATTCTTCAATATCACAGTATCCAATCCTCAGGATTGCTCAAAGGGCTTTACACTTTACTCCCTGGCAGACCTGTTTCTCTGAGAAGCTCGGCGATGCTGCAATTAATGCGCAAAGACTGTTCATACACAAATACCCACCACTGTCTATAGCTAGATGCTCATTCATATAGCTCAGTAAACAGAAGCAATGTAGAGTGAACAAACTTGTCCAATGTGTAACAAGGTAGCACAGGATTCAAACCCAGGTTCTCTTAGTCGAGAGTCTGACGCTCTGGCCACTGCGTTATTTCACTACATATACGCTACTCCATCTACGCTACTATTACAACATATGGGTCCAGTTGGTTCTCAGATAAGTGTATGTGAAGGTTATTTGTTGGATCTTGAGGGTTGTAGGTGGAGGTCCAAATGGTGTAGGCCTATGTAACTGGAGGCTTATGATGAGCCTGGATTCTCTTGGATTTTTAAACGTTACTAGATACACTACGGATTATAGCCATAGGCAATATATGCACCGTTATACGTAATCGTTGACATGCATATACATGTATGTATGCGTAACTCTCGTTCAGCTGACTTTTAATATATCCTGATAACACAAATTCTTAAGAACTGTGGAGACAATTCATTAAATGTGTACTGTAGCTCTTGGATTTCGAAACTTAAACGTCAGCATATATACTACGGATTGTTGCTATGCCTAACGGCTAAACCTAAGGATGTAACCGTTGTATGTAGTCGTAAACATCAATGTATATGTAACTATCGCACAGCTTACTTGTAATACCGATAATACCAACTCTTACGAAAAGTGAAAAACGTAATTATTATAGGTGTGGATGGAATGCTCCTACACCGACCGCTATGATAGCAGGCAAGCGAATTAATTCGTTTCAAAGATTCAGCCAACAAACTGAACAGGCACAGAGTAAACGGAAATATCATGCATCGTATGTGTCCGTATATTTTCCGCTTATTATAATAATGTTCATACAATCCAGACTTACTAAATATTGTCCACAATAATGTCCATAGTATAAACAATCCCAATAATTTGTATCGCCTTCGGATGTTGTAACGTTTTACTATTGATAGATCTGTGACTGTGTCGTTCGACTCGGTTTCGTGAATAAGATCGTTCTCGTATGAAATATTCCCCCGTCGGCAATGCTGTTTTTCTTATGCACAATACTGTCTATAAAATGTTGGTCTTTGTTGTTATCGCATCGATACATTCCGTGATCAAATATAACTTGGGCTTCGACTTAGTTTACATTTCGCAACACTGTTTTACTGTTCACTAGATTCGGCGGTCTACCGCAAAAAAGGCTAACTAAATATATGCAGCTTCCGGCGTTGCTCCGGTCTACATAAATCGGCATCTATGCATACGCGGTTTTATGTAGACCGATTTTTTTGCATATACCTTATTTACTGAAATATTTTGATGAACTTTCATTATGTGTTAAACATTAGTATTAGAAACAATGTTCCAGTTTTACATCTTTGAAAAATATACTAAATAAAAAAATATGCCTGGTCTACATAAGCCGGTTCTAGGCACTTGTAAACTTAAACTTCTTTAGATTTATATATATATATATATATATATATATATATATAGGTGGAGGGGATTTAAGAATGTATGATCATGGTTTCATTTATATGGATATTTGTTATTTAAATGTAGCATAGAGTAACTAAGAAATTAGATCAAGCGTAACATATTACTATTCGTTTTATATTTATTCTCTAATCTCTCTGCTGTGAATGTTCACGTGCTATTTACACAAATATTTCCACTCCCTTGGAAGAAAGATTCAAACTGACTGAATCATAATTGTCGAACCATTCCATAAATGGCAAAACATTACCTTGTAGATACAAAAAAGATTATTAAACGCATACCATAGTGCCACACTGCTGTGTGATAAAATTGTCAGCAGAAAAAATTTTAAGAAAAAAAATATTAATTTGTGCAAAACGGCCAATTTCACAATGGTTTCCAATTAATTTAATTTTGTCCCCCCATTCCTTTTTTCTTTAATTTTTACCCCCCTTTTTTTTTTTTCAGGTACATTCTTCATATCCTTCTCTTCACCAACATTCATAATCTATCTATCTCTCTACCTCATTCTCTGTCTCTATCTCCTATTTATCTCTC
>JAODUO010003749.1:0-12287 GCA_025642075.2 Ridgeia piscesae | reverse complement strand
TCACATCATTAAAAGCTCTTACATTAGACGGATTGCGCATCGGGGATATATGGCGCACGAAAGGCATCCCTTCGTCGCACGCAACATTCGTTCGTGATCACAATGGGGCGTTTCTCCTGTGCTTTTCCTCTCTGTTTTTTCATTACACTGGCCGTGTATTATTACAGCTGGACTACGGTATTTGTACACTGTAATGGTTTTAGCACCGATTGTTGCATATAGCCCATCGATTTAACAATATCAGTCTGCCGTGATATTAGCCCGCGGCTCCGTATTAACCCGCCCGGCCTTGTCTATACGTTGACAATGAAGTTTTGTAGCAATGATTTGCGTAGCAATATATATTTGTCCATTCAATCTTCCATTCATGGTTCAATTCTATGCTTCCCTATGCTTCACTAGTTGCATAAATTTGCAGTATCTATTACATTCTACCGAGTTCCGTCAAACTTACACGATTCTCAAATCGGGAGGATCAAAAGTACGCAGATATACCGATTGTGCTAAATTTTAATGAAGCGAATGGTTTTCTTTCTGTCCTTTTCGTAGGCTCATTTCCGAAAGAGCGAAAATCCAGAACTGGGAAATCGAGGTCTGGGATTTACAGTATTGTTAGTTGGACAGTATGTTTAGTTGGCTCCTGTTGTGCAGGCTCTGTTGGCAAGCTTGGCATGCATACTGATGTTCATCATTTAATTGTCCGGCAGTTCAAATAAAATGGTCGAACCTGATAAAAATATGAAATGAATAATATTGTTCAAAGAGAAAAAATTGTTCGGAGTAAACAATGAATTAGCATTGATTGCCTTGAGGTTGCCTACATCTGTTCTAACTACTTGTTGTCAGAGGCAGTTTGTCAACGATGAGTTTTACTGAGAGTGGTGTGTGCGGAGATGTTGAATTAGAATATTGTATGCATGTTTAAATTCTTCGTTGCCTTTACAAATTTCCTTCCTATTAGAATTAATAACTAAGTTTAGAATAATGTACAAGTGATTGAGCACAAGTCGTCAAATGTGTTTGCTCTTTACCAAGTCTTCTTACACCAAGTATTCTAAACTACAGAAGATATTGTACCAATGAGTATGTGCAAATACGAGCTAATTTAATATTCGACTAAACTGATATAGTCGAACAATGCTAAAAGCTCGATTCTATTAAACGTACATTATTCCATCTTGTTAACATTAATAAGTATCGTTGTTTGTTATATTGCAGATGTACTCGTTAATCAGATCACCCGTAGACTTCCCCGTCAACTGTCGGTCGCAGTAATCGGAATTGTCGGCCATGTGTCCGTTTTTCCCAGGCCGTCCTAGAAAAACAATAAAAGAGGAAAATATAGTTAAACAAGTGATAACTTACAATGCTATTCTTACCATGCCTAATCCTTACCCACGGCCCATCGTATCAAAAGAACGGTTTTCAATGCTGGCGATACAATGGCACCGGAAAGATTCCCTACGAGACAATACGGAACGCCCACTTTCGGCACGCAATTTCATGGGCGCGTTTAAGGGGGGGGGCGTTTCTTCCCTTGTTTCTTTCTTCCTTCGGTTTATGTTTCACTCAGCTGGTACGTTTATTATGACAGGGCTGGATTAGGTACTTTTTGTCGACATGTAATTTTGTAGACCATTATTTACATATAGCCGTCCATTTAAAATATCAGCTTGCTCGGTTCGATAACCGGCCGTCGGGTCCATTTACCGCACCTCCAGGCCTTTTCCTAATAAGTTCGTTGACAAATGAAGGGTAGTGTAGCAATGATATTTTGTCGGAAATGACTATTTTTTTGTTCATTCACATCATTCAACTTTCATATTGCATTCCCTATGTTTCTATGTTCAAATGTTTGGCAGTTTAATTAAATTTGCGACTAATTAAATTACGCGAGTTCCGTTCAAATTTGGCATTCCTGGATTGGAACTCAACTGTAGGAGGGATTCCAACAGACGTGTGCATAGATAACGTATGTGAAGGTAAATGTTTATAATAACTTCAAATGCTTCTTTGTTTCGGTTCCTTTTTTCGATAGCTCCATTCCAAAAGAGCGAAAAATCCAGAAGTTGGGAATATCGAGTGTCTGGGATTTAACAGTATTGTTTTTAGTTGGACCGCTGATTAATGTTAGTTGGCTTACTGTTTGTCGAAGGTTGGCTGCCAATCCGGACTTTGGCATATACGATGTTTGTTTCCATGGCAATGTTAATTGACCGGCAGTCACTAGAAAAGTTCGCAACTGATAAAAAATTGGTCCGAAATCATAATTATTGTTTCAAAGGAAGAATCAAATGTCCCCGAGTAAACAATTGCAAAAATTGCATGGTAGGCCTTGGTGTTGCCTAAACATGCTGTTTCCACAATATGGTTGTGTTGGTGCTGGGGCAAGGTCATAACGATAGGTTTTGTTGAGGGTGTGTGTTGCGCGAATGTGTTGCATATAATGTAAATTTTGATATGGTAGTTTACAGTTTCCTTTCGGCCTTTTACAAGTTTTTCCTAATTAACCAATATTAATAATTAACATTGTTTGAGAACAAGTGTAAGGGAATTGTCACAGTTATGGTATTGCTGCTTTCTCTTTATCCCTTCTCTTAATCACAAGTACTTTTAAAACTAAATGAAGATATTCGGCCAAAAAGTACACTGAAGTGTTGCAGGAAATATTCGAAGTTAAACATTTATTAACATTTGATATACATCTAAATAGTCACAACGTATAAAACTCCATTGTTTTATTTTGATATGTACATTAAAATAACTCATTTTATCATCCATTTTGATCATATTTGATTCCAGTATTTGATTCCATTTTAAAAGCTTCACCTTAAATTCCCGTCGAGTAACTTCGCGTCGCAGTAAGCTGGAAGTCGGCCAGTGTTCGTTTTTCCCAGGCTCTGTCTAAGGCCAGACTGATAACAATAAAAAGGTATTCCGTGTTACAATTAAACAATGCATTCTTACATCCCCACCCTTCCCCATGAAATGGTAAATCCCAGCCGCGGCGATATAATTGGAAACGGATTCTCGTGCGCCGAATAAAAGCGCAACCGTGGGCTCCATTGAGCACGCATGGCAAGCCCATTCGTTGGCGCTCGTTTCAGTGCCGTGTTGACTGGCCGGGGGGGGGCTTCTTCCGCTTGTTCTTTCGTGTATATTGCGCGCGTGTGATTTCTTATGTAGGATCCGTGTTATTTGGCATGTGGCCATTCGATTTTTATGTCGTCCATGAATTGTTGGATATACACCGTCGTTTACATCGTTCCGATTTTGAAATTATCGCTCCGCTCCCGCGTTAACCCGGATGGTTCCAGTTTAGGAACCATAATGGCTTTGTCTCGAATGAATTTCAAGTGGACAAATAGATGGGATCTGTCGCGAGGATATACGCGGTATGGCATAAGATATTCTTATTATAAGGAATTTTCATAATGAATTGCAATGCCTGCTCTTCTTTGGTTTCCATTTAGTTCGAAGTATCAATAACTTCGAACGTAGTAATCACAAGGGGAATTCTCAGTTTGGGACTTTGGGATTGGTTTTTATATGGACCGCCAGAATTCATCATGTTGGCTATTTCGTATGGATGGCCAAATGTGCTTTGATTTCATCGTTTTGTTTCAGGCAATTTTCCAAATATGAGCGGCACACACCTAGAAAAAAATTCGGGAAAGCGGATTGGAATTATTCTTTCAGAAAAATTTATTGTTTAGAGGCAACTGCCCGTGATTAAAAATTGATTATGTTTGGGAGGCCTGCATGCCTTACCGATGCATATTTCTGAGTTATGTTGTTCTTGGATGGCAAAAAGACCTCAAGTACTGATTGGTGCGAGAAAGGTGACATTAAATGTTTATCATTAATTTAATATTTGTTGGGACAGTCAAATTTCCTTTTCTTCAATATAAGGATTTGAGTTCCTAATGTTTAATAACTATTTTCGGAAAAACCTTCAGGTGTTGATGCAATTTATGCAAATGGTTTGGTTTTCCGTATTTTAATTACGGAATATTGTGAAATAAATGAGTAGTTGGCCCTACACAAGTCTTCGGATTATTAGCTTATTTCTCATTATAATCGATAGTATAGTAAAATTTGAGCAATAAAACTCTCGTTGTGTTTTTTGAATACGATAACTATTCCTCCAATGTACTTTTATCAAGTAGTTATTCCATATACGAAATGTACTGTAAAAAAAGACCTGAGTGCGTATTCGAGCTAACATATGACGGTCGTCAGTAATGCGAAAATGCCATCTCTTTTACCGGCGCAGTACCTGGAAAATAAAATTAAAATAGTATTACAATGTTAAAAAGAAAGTATTTACTCTCCTTACATGGCCAAATGCTAATCCCAACGTCAATCTTAAGAAACGTTCCTTGCAGCACGCGCGGGATATATCGGAAACCGAAGAGCTTCCCTTCGTCGCATACGAAGGCGCATTTGGGAACTAATTCAAATGCACGTCGTACAGGCAAACGGGGGGGGTTCTTCTCTCTTTTTCTTCACATGCCTTAGGCGGTATTTCATCATCAAGTAGATACGTGTTATTATGTCGGCGTTGGCTCGGTATTTTTAGCACCGTAAGTTTGCTTAGCCCGACGATTAAAACATTTTCCTCGATTTTAAAATGGCGCTCGGGTCCGCATTAGCCGCTCGGCTTCCAGTTTTCTAACATACACTCCCGCTTTGTTGTATAATTTCAAGTTAGGACAAAGTATGGTTTGTCTCGAGGACTAATTTTTAATGACATCATTAATTTGTTCATTCACTGATTAACATTATAGTTCATTCCTCATTTTACTATGATAAAGGTTTGGGCAGTATTAATTACATTCGCTGCAGTTACGTAAACTAACACAGAGTTGTTCAATTTTCTACTTGGAATGGATAAATTGGTAACGCAGGCTTATCGACTTGGCATAAGATATCTGTATAAGAGCGACAAATTTCATAATTACTTGAATCCTGTTTTCGTTTGGTTCCATTGTTTCGAAGAGACAAAACATTCGACAGTCAGAAATCGCGAAGTTGGGTATATCTTGCGGTATTTGGAAAGATGATTTGTATGGCCTCGCCATGATGAGTTAGTGTTGGTTACCTGTTTGTGGCAGAGCGCTCATGGATGCAAATACCTGGCTGTTGGCTTACTTGTGCGTATGTATGTTTATGGCAAGTTTCAAAATATGACCGTCTGCAACCCAGATAAAAAATCGGCCAGAACGTATTGAATAAATATTGGTTCAATATGAAAATTCTATTGTTTCAGAAGGAAGGCAAATCAATGTACCCGTGGTTAACAATTGCAAATAATAGGCCTTGGAGGCCTTACAGCTGTTGCAATAAACTACTGTTAGCGAGTTATGCTTGTGTTGTATGAGGCAGGTCATCCTCAACTGTATTGAGTGGGTGTGGTGCGTGCGAGATTGGTACATTACCGAATGATTGTATGCATTTATGTTAATATTTGACATCGATGGCCTTTAACAATTCCTTTGTTGCCTATTTTAGAAGTATTTTCACATACTTAACCCATATAAGTATTATGTAATAAGTTGTTTGGAGCAAAAAGTGTTACAAGGTATGTGTATTGCTCAATGTATGCATAATTGGTGTTTGCTCTTTTCCCCCATGTACTCTAATATCGTAAGCATATTCGGTAAACACTAAATGAGTATTGCTAGGCCCAAAAGTCACTAGTGGTTCAGGAAATTATTCACTTAAACATCTGATTATATAGTTCTGAAGTACTAGGTGGAAATAGCTAACAAGTCTATTAAAAGTTCGATTGTGTTCTCACTTTGTGATAACTGTAACATTAAATAAAGTCCATGCACTTGTTATGATACATATATGATTCAAGTACTGTTCCCGGTTATATTGCACAAAGTACACTGTTAAAAGTTCACCATTCAGTATGTTCCCTCCCATTAACATATCGGGCCTGGTCGTCAGTAGGTGAGAAATTGTCGGCCATGTGTCTCTGTTTCTTCACCGGGAGATACCTGGGAAAAAAATAAAGGCGTTCAATGCACGGTGATTAACAATTTGAAACAAGTAGCGTGATTCTTACTCAGCTAATTCACCCATGGCCTCAAATGCGTAAATCCCAAGCACCGGTCGATTACTTAGAAACTGGTATCTTCCACATTCGGCTGCGCGGAATAATAATGGCGGAAACCGGGAGCATTCCTACTGTGCTCACGCAATACGGCAAACGGCATTTCTTTCTGGGACGTCAGATTTCAAATGGCACGTGTTATCAGGCAAACTGGGGGGGGGCTTTCTTCCGCTTCGTTTTCTTTCATGTATGCACTGCGCCGCGTGTTTGTTTATCATTAAAGATAGGCTACCGTGTTTAGTCGGCTGTGCGACATTGCGACTTTTAGTAGATCCTAATGTGGTGGCAATAGCACCGATTATTTAACATTCGTCTCTGTCCACGATTTATTGAAATATATCAGGCCTGTGCGGCGTCGGCGTATTAAACCCGGCCTGGCTTGCCGTTTGTGCGTAACCACTCCTCCGGCTTTGTCTCTAAGTTTCAAGTAGGAACAAATGAGAGGGTTTGCTGTCACAGGACTATTATGTGGAAATGAATGTTTGTTTGTCCATTCTGTGACAACATTCGATTTGTTCTTTCCATGCTTTCACCATGATGCAAATGAATTTGGCGTCTATTCATCGTTTGCTGAGCTTCACATCTAACTAACGATGTTCGTAAATTCAGGTCTAACTTGGAAGTCTCAAAAGTAACTCGGGATCCATGGACTTTTCATAAGGTTATCGACATAGCGTACAATGGTTTTCAAATGTACTTGCAATGCCACTTTTTTTCAGTATCTATTGGTCCAATTGAACATCTACCATTCAGATCCTAGTGAAGTCGCAGCAAGCTGAATCTCACATGTCTGGGGTTGGAACAGATTGTTTTTATGTATGGCACTTCCATGAACAATGTCATTGGTTTACCTGTTGTGAGAGCGCCATGGATGGCAAATACCGATGTTGGCTATCTTGTAGCTGAATTGTTTCCATGGCAAGTTTAAATAAGCGGTCTACCTACACCCTGAAAAATGCGAGAAATCTGATTCATAAATATGGTCTCAAATACGAATAATTTAATTGTTCAAAGAATGCAAATCAAATGTGACCCCGTTAACATTGAGAGTAGGCACTGGTGGTCCTTACTGGCTTGAACTAAACATGCGTTCGTAGTTCTGGTTTGCTTGGTCATGACGGGCAAAGCTCACCAATATTGGTGGGTGGTGTGAGTGAAAGAGTCTTCATCGAATGTTTATGCTTTATGTTAAGATTTGACTGATGTATGCCTTTAACAATTTCATTTCTATTTGGGAGTATTTTCAATACTTATCCATATTAGAATTAATTAATAGTTTTTGGAAAGTGTTACAAGGTAATGTGTATTTGCAATACTGCATAATTGGTGTTTGTCTTTTCACCCAATGTATTTTATACTATTACAATTCGTGAAACTAAATGAAGAATTGGTAGGCCCTAACACTGAAGTGCGATTAGCGATTAAAATCTTCTTATATAGTTCGATAGTACAAGCTTGAAAATGTCAAAATCGTCTACAACGTTCGATTGCTCCATCTTATGATAACTGTACTACTTAGTCTCCATTTTATGAAATAATTAAGTCAAGTACGTTGATTCCAGGTATATTGAGAATGGCCACTCGTTAAAACAGATTCCACGAAATGATGTTCGACTTCACCATCTCGGTCTGTCGTCAATGGTGCAGAAATTGCCCGGTCGTTATTACGCGTAATCTGGGAATAACTTAACAGGCGTACAATACCGGATTAACAATGAAAAAGCGTATTACTATCTACATCTTACCAATGGCCCAATCGTAAACCCAGCACCGCCTATACTCAAAGCTGTACCTTGCCAGCATTCGGTGCGGGAATATAATGGCGGCAAACGGAGGCTCTACTGTACTCACACAATCCGGAAAGCCATTTCTTTCTGGCGACGCAATTCGAGGCGATCTTATCTAGGCAACGTGGGGGACTTCTTGTCTTCGTTTCTACGGGCGCTTCCGCGTGTGTCTGTTTATCATTAAAGCATAGGCTATCTTTCTTAGTACAGGCGGTGACATCGCGTATTTGGTAGGCATTCATGTGCTGCATATACGCATCATTTAATTGTTCTGTCACGATTGATTTAAATATCGTCCTGCCCGTCGGGATTATACCGGCTCGGTTGCTTGCTAACCCGCACTGCTGCCATTTAGCAAGATTTCATGTGAATTAAGGGTTGCCATACGCAGTGTATTATGTCGCAATGACTAATTTATTGTCATTCACATGCATTCAACATTTGTTGATTCAATGTTCCATCTTCATGCGTGCAATGAGTTTGGCGACTATTAACATTACGCTAGTCACATCTAATTAACGCATGTTCCGTCTAAACTTAACTTAAGGTAGATCAAAAAAGTACTTGGGATGACAAATTTACGTGAGGATTCCATACGATTAGTTCATAGGTTATTCAATGTTGCAACTTGAATGTTTCAAATGAACTTGACCTATTTGTCAGTCTACTTTAGTCCATATAAACACACAATCGACATAGCTGAAAATCCGAAGTTGGAAATATTGGTTTTCGGGATTCGGACAGTTTGTTCTAAGTATGCTCGCATGATGCAGTCTAATGTTGCGTTAATATTGCGAGGCTATGCTTTGGCAATCTTGTTTCGGCAATATTTAGCGTATGAACTGTTCATGAACTTAAAAATGAGCCGAATCCCTGATAAAATTGGTCGAGAAATGTTAATTCATATTATTGTTCAAATCACGAATAATCTAATGTGTTTCGAGTAAGGATGCAAATGTAGCAGTGGTTAAATATCAAGAATGGCATCTAGGGTAGTTGCTTACATGTGTATAATCTAAACATTGTTTCCATGAGTTAAGTCTTGTAACTGTAAGAGTATCTTCTGAATTGGTGGATGTGGAATGATGCTATGTTAATTAGGAATATGTATGCTATGATTTAAAAATTTGAATTATGGCCTTTAACAATATCTTCTTCTACCTTAGCAAGTTTTACTAACTTACTGTTTAGTAATTATGCTACAAGGTATGAGATAAGCTCGTTCAGGTGATTGGTGTGCCTGTCTGCATGTGCTTTTCTTACGCCATATTCTAAACTAAATAAGCATATTCGGGCCACAAACTGGAGAATGTAGGCCCAAAATTAGCTAATGTTGCAGAATATTCGTATTATCCATATGTTATATAGTCAAAATGCTAAAAACGATCGTTATTAAACTCTTGTTTTATTTTGACTAATGTACTTTAAACAAATATCGCTATGTATCAGTTGATGAACATGTACTCGGTAATAGATACGACTGTTCGAACACTTCACCACTTCATTCGTTCTGCAGTCACAAGTGAGAAATGTCGGCATGTCTAGTTCAACATGTGCATTTCTTGTTTCTTACATGAAGACTTAGAAAACAATAAAAGAGCGTTACAATATGCACGGTGATTAACAATGTTGAAACAAGTAGACGTGATTCTTACTCATGCCTACATCCCTTCACCCACTGGCCTCAAATGCGTAAATCCCACAGCGACGCGGTCGATATTACATTAAAGAAACTGGTATCTCTTGCCAGCATTCGGCTGCGCGGAATAATAATGGCGGCAAACCGGAAGAGGCATTCCCCACTGTGACGTCACGACAATACGGCAAACGCGCCATTTTCGTTTCTGGCGACGTCAGATTTCAAGATGGCGACGTCGTTGATCTAGGCAAACGGGGGGGGGGGGGCGCTTTCTTCCGTCTTCTGTTTTCTTTCAGTGTATGCACTTGCGCCGCGTGTGTATGTTTCATCATATACAAGCATAGGACTACCGTGTTATTATGGTACAGGGGCGTGTGCGACATACGCGTACTTTTTATGTACGATCCATGTAAATGTGTGTGGCATATAGCACCGATTCGATTTAACAATATCAGTCTCTGTCCATCGATTTTTATATGAAATATATCAGGCCTGCTGCGGCGTCCGCGCGTATTAAACCCGGCACGTCGGCTTGCCAGTTTGATGCGCTAACCACTACACTACACGCGCCTTTGTCTCGTAATGAAGTTTCAAGTGTAGGAAAAAAACCGGAGACAAAAAGGCCCGGCGGGTGTAGTGTAGTGGTTAGCGCATCAAACTGGCAAGCCGACGTGCCGGGTTTAATACGCGCGGACGCCGCAGCAGGCCTGATATATTTCATATAAAAATCGATGGACAGAGACTGATATTGTTAAATCGAATCGGTGCTATATGCCACACACATTTACATGGATCGTACATAAAAAGTCCCGGGGCCCCCTGTACCATAATAACACGGTAGTCCTATGCTTGTAATGATAAACCACCGCGGGGTGCATACATTGAAAAAAAAGAAGAGGGGAAGAAAGGGGCCCCCCCCAGTTTGCCTAAATCAACGGCGTCGCCATCTTGAAATCTGACGTCGCCAGAAACGAAAATGGCGCGTTTGCCGTATTGTCGTGATCCTGGGTGCCCCCCAAAATTTCCCCGGCCCGCCGGGGGAAAATTTCCGGGTTTTTTTTAATGTTTAAAATCGACCCCTTGGGGGTTTTCGAGAGGGCCGGGGTGAAGGGTTTTGGGCATGGTAAAATTGGGCCCCCCCGGGTTTTAACATTGTTAAACACCCATTTTCCTCGAATTTGCGCCTGGTGAAAAAAACAAGGGCACATGGCCGGCAAATTTCTCCCGGCCCCCTTTGGCCGACCGGAAAAACCCGGGGGGAATTTTTTTTAAAATGGCCCCGGGGGTTTTGGGGTAAATCTTGTTTTTTTAAAACGAGTGGTTTTGAAATTTCGTTATCACAAAGATGAGAACACAATCGAGACGTTTTAATTAGACGATTGTTCGAGCTATTTCTCACGCTATGTGACTGATCAGAACTGATATAATGAAGATGGTTTAAGCTTCGAATAATTTCCTCGCAACCACTTCAGCTCGTACTTTTTGGGGCCTAGCAATATCTTCCAGTGTTACGTGTTTCACCGAATATGCTTCACTTGTAGTATTAAGAAGTACGTTGGGTGGATAAAGAGCAAAGCAGCCAATTATGCCAGTAACATGTGCAGCAATACACATCACCTTGTGAACGAGCTTTTGTTGCTCCAAAACAACCTAGTTACATTAATTACTATATATCGGGTTAAGTTATGTGAAAATATCTTGCTAAAATAAGGCACACGAAAGGAAACTTGTGTAAGAGGCCGATACCGCATCACGTCAAATATTTTAACATTAATATGCATAACAATCATTCGCGCTAAAGTCCCCCCACACACCCCTTTTTCGCCCGCACCCCAAAAAACACAACACTAATTAAGTTTGGGGGTAAAAGGAAATCTTTTCCCTTTTTTTTTTTAAACCCAAAACACAAACCCAAAAAATTAAATATTGGATTTTGGGAAAAAAATTACAAAAACGGGTACTAGGGGTTATGGGGGCCAAACATTCCAGGTTTTTTTGGCCCATGCCAAAAGAAAAACTCTGCCGACAAAAAAACCCAACATTTGACATTCATTCATGGCAGGGGCCTACGATAAAAACCCTTGTTTCCCCCCTACCCCAAAAATACGGATAATATCCCAGACTTTCGTGCGACTTTTTTCTCCAAAACGTGTTCTGAGATGTGTTTTTGTCGCTCAAAAATTCGGACCAAAAAAAAGGAAGAACCGAAACGAATTTTAGCTTTATAAACCCTTTTTCAAGAAATCCTTATGCGAAAAAAAGCGGTTTGGGGTCGTTTTGCCCTTTCCATTTTTTTTGAGTTAAACCCAGAGAAGTTTGAGTGCCAAAATTTGGAAGGAAAAAAAATTGTGTTTTTGTTTTTCGTGAAGCTGAAAACGAATTTAAATTGGATATGGAAATTTATTTGCCCTTTACAATAATTAGTCACTTTTCGTAACGCAAACCCATCTCCTTTTTTCCACCCCCTTTAAAAATTTATTACGGAAAAGGGCGTGTAAGTGGGCGTAAAGGCCCGCGTGCCGGGGTTTTAAAAGCGCGGAACGCCCCAGGCCTATTTTATTTCATATAAAAAAACGATGGGGGCTGATTTGTTAAATCGAATCGGTGCTTTTATGCCACCACATTTACAAAGGATCGTAAAAAAACCCCGTATTCCCCGTCCATGTATATATGGGAACATAAAAGCGGGCAAGGGAAAAAAGGAAAAGCCCCCTTTTTCCTTAAAAACGACGTCGCC
>JAODUO010003747.1:0-11592 GCA_025642075.2 Ridgeia piscesae | reverse complement strand
TGGTGGCTATGGGGGGGGGGGGGGGGGGGGGGGGGGGGGGGGGGGGGGGGGGGGGGGGGGGGGGGGGGGGGGGGGGGGGGGGGGGGGGGGGCCCCCCCCCCCCCCCCCCCACGGGAGGGGCTAGATGGGAGAGGGCGACTAGAGGGAGAGCGGTGGGAAGGGCGGTAGAGATGCCAGAGAGGCGCTAGAAAGGATGGCGACTAACGGAGAGGGCGACTACACGGTGTGGGCGACTAGACGGGAGAGGGCGACTAGATGGGAGACGGCGCTTAGAGAGGACTACAAGCGGGAGAGGCGGCTAGAAGGGGAGGGCTGGAAGGGGAGACGAGGCGACTGACGGGAAGGGCGCCTAACCGTAAAGGGAGGCAGAAGGGCGACTGGACGGGAAAAGGCGCAACGGGAAAGGGATGACGGATACGACGGCTTTGGAGAGGGCGACTATCGGGAGAAAGCGACTAGACGGGAGAGGCAAGAGAGGGCGACTAGAAGAGAGGGAGACTAGACGGAGAAGGCGGCTAGACGGAGAATAACGGAGGGAGGGCGACTAGACGGAGGGCGCTAGAGGGGAGAGCGGCTAGAGCCGCGACTAGACTGGAGAGGGCGATAAACGGTGGGCGGCTAGACGGGAGAGGGCGACTAAGGGAGAGGGCGACTAGACAGAGAGGGCGGCTAACGGGAGAGGAGCTAAGGCGGCACTAGACGGGAAGGGCGACTGGACGGGAGGCGGCTAGACGGAGAGGCGACTAAAGGAGGGCGTGGGGAATAGACGGGGAGAGCGAGTAGACGGGATAGGGCGGTTCCCAGACGGTGGTTAGAGAGGGCGACTAGACGTGAGAGGGGACTGACGGGAAGGGCAGACGGGAAGGGCGACTAGACGGGAGGGCGCTAGACGGAAGGCGGCATAGAGAGCGACTAACGGGAGGGCGGCTAGACGGGAGAGGCGACTAGCGGGAGAGGGCGCTAGAGGGAAGGCGACTAGACGGGAAGGGGCTAACGGAAGAGCGAAGATGAGGCGACTAGACGGGAGAAGGCGACTAGACGGGAGAGGGCGACTAACGGGGAGGGCACTAACGGAGAAGGCGACTAGAGGGAGAGGGCGGCAGAGGGGCGACTAGACGGGAGAGGGCGGTTAGACGGTGGCCGGCTAGACGGGAGAGTGGGACTAATGGGAGAGTTCGACTAGACAGGAGAGGGCGGCTAAGGGGAGAGGGCGGCTAGAGCCTGCGACAGACGGGAGAGGGCGACTAGACGTGTGATGGCGGCTAGACGGGAGAGGGCGACTACACGGGAGGGGGACGACTAGAGCACGGGAGAGGAGTGGGCGGAATAGACGGGAAGGGCGACTGGACGGAGAGGGCGCTAGACGGAGAGGGCTAAAGACGGGGGGCGATAGACGGGGAGGGCGAATAGACGGGAGGGTGTGTGGCGATAGGGGAGAGGGGCTGAGGGAGGCGCTAGAGGGCGGCTAGACGGGGGAGGGCGGCTAGAAAGGGGAAGGGGCTAAGGGAGAGGCGGCTAGACGGGAAGAGCGACAACGAAGGGGACTGGGGAAAGGCGCTAGACCGAGGGAGGCCAGGACGACTGACTAAAAGGGACAGACGGGAAAGGCGACTAGACGGGAGAGGGTGGTAGACGGGGAGGGAACTAGACGAGAGGAGAGGGAGAGCGGAGAGGGGGACTAGACGGGAGAGGGCGGTTAGACGGTTGACTCGGCAGACGGGAGGTGGGACTATGGGAGAGTTCGACTAGACAGGGAGGGCGGCTAAGGGGAGAGGGCGGCTAGAGCCTGCGACAGACGGGAGAGGGCGACTAGACGTGTGATGGCGGCTAGACGGGAGAGGGCGACTACACGGGAGGGGCGACTAGACGAGAGGGCGTAACGGAGAGGACGAATACGGAAGGGCACTAGACGGAGGGCACTGACGGGAGAGGGCTGAGAGGCGATAGAAGGAGGGCTGGGGAGAGGGTGAGAGCGGTAGACGGGAAGGGCGGTCCCCCAAGGGTGGTTAGAGAGGGCGCTAGACGTGAGAGGGAGAGACGGGAGAGGCGGCTAACGGGACAGCGCGACTAGACGGGGAGGGGGCTAGACGGAGAGGAATAGAGAGGATAACGGAGGGGGACTAGACGGGAGAGGCGCTAGACTGGAGAGGCGCTAGAGGAGGCTAAAGAGGGGCGACTAGAAGGGAGAGGGCGGCTAGAGGGGCGACTAGACGGGAGAGGGCGCAGACGGGGAGGGCAACTAGACGGAAGGCGCTAGAGGGAGAGGGCGCTAGCGGGGACAGACGGAGAGAGAGGGTCGCTAAGGGAGGGGACTAGAGGGAGAGGGCGACTAGAGGAGAGGCGGAGCAGGGGAGAGGGCGGTAGAGCTCTGCCAAGACGGAGAGGGCGACTAGACGGGATGGCGACTAGACGGGAGAGGGCGACTACACGGGGGGCGACTAGACGGGAGAGGGCGACTAGACGGGAGAGGCAGGGAGGCTAGGAGAGGGCGACTAGACGGAGAGGTGCGACTAGACGGGGAGGGCGACAGAGGGAGAGGGCGGCTAGAGGGAGAGGCCTGACGAGAGGGCAGACAGAAGGCGACTGAGAGGGGGCGGCGCAGAGGGAGAGGGAAGGGAGGCAGAGGGAAAGGGGCGAAGACGGGAAGGCTGGGAAAGAGCGACTAGACGGATAGACGGAGATGGAAGGGCACTACGGGAGAAGCGCTAGACGGGAGAGGTCGGAAGAGGGGCGACTAGACGGAGAGGGAGACTAGACGGGAGAAGGCGGCTAGACGGTAGAATGGGCCAGACGCGAGGTGGGACTACAGGGAGAGTCGACTAGACGGTGAGGGCGGCTAGAGGGGAGAGGGGCTAGAGTGCGACTAGACGGGAGAGGGCGACTACAAGACGTGGATGCGGCTAGACGGGATAGGGCGACTAAACGGGAGAGGGCGACTAGACGTGAGAGGCGACTAGACGGGAGGGCGACTAGAGGGAAGGCGACTGAGGGGGCGATAGACGGGATAGGGGTGGACGGCGGTAGAGAGGGCGACTAGACGTGAGAGGGGACTGAGGGAAGCGGCTAGACGGGGAGGGCAACTAGACGAAGGCGACTAAGGGAGGCGACTAGACGGGAGAGGGCGACTAAGAGGGTAGAGAGGGCACAGACGGAGAGGGACTGGGGGGGCGAGAGAGGGCTAGACGGGGAGGGCGCTAGACGTAAGGGAAGGGCGTACGGGAGGCGCCTAGACGGAGGGGCAGGAGGGCGACTGACGGAAGGCGACAAGGGAAGGGCTAGAAGAACGAGGCAAGTGGAGGCGTACGGGAGAAACGACTAGACGGAGAGGCGAAGAGAGGGCGACTAACAGAGAGGGAGACTAGACGGGAGAGGGCTAGACGGTAGAACTGGGAAGGAGGGGGCTAAGGGAGGTCGCTAGACGGGAGGGCGGAAGGGGAGAGGGGCTAGAGCGCGCAGACGGAAGGGCGCTAACGGAGGGTAGACGGGAAGGGGCTAACGGGAGCGCGACAGACGGGAGAGGATAAGGGAAGGATAGACGGGAGGGGCTAGGAAGGCTAGAGGGAGCGGCAACGGGGGGCGAAGCGGAGGGGTAGAGGAAGGCGGTAGACGGGAAAGGGCGACAGCGGAGGGTGAGGGAGAGCGCTAACGGGAAGGCGACAGACGGAGGCGCTAGACGGAGGAAAGAGAGGATCGGAGGTAGACGGAGAGGATATGAGAGGGACGGAGGGCTAGAGGGGAGGCGCAGACCTGACCAAGGAGAGGGTGGATAGAAGGGGAGGCTAGCGAAGTGGAAGGCAGAGAGGGAGCGGAGAGGCGCAGGGGCGACTAACGAGAGCAAAGGGGGGCGTAGGGAGAGGGGGGGGAGACGGGTAGGGGCAGATGGAGAGGCGCTAGCGGGAGAGGCGAGAAGGGCGAGGCGCTAAGGGAAGGCGCTAATGGGAGAGGCGACTGAGGGAGGACAGGGAAGGGATAAAGGAGAGAGGCAGAGGGGGACTACGGAGAGGGGACTAGCGGGCGAAGGCGCTAGACGTAAGGGAGCCAAGGGCGCTGACGGGAAAGGCGAAACGGGAAGGCGACTAGACAGAAGCGGCAAGGGAAGGGCATATCGGGAAGCACTAGACGGGAAGGTCGGCAGAGAGGGCTAGACGGAGAGAGACTAGAGGAGGCTGCGTAGACGGAGAGCGAGTGGGGATAGGGGGTTCCAGACGGTGAGGGGCTAGAGGGAGAGGCGAGAGTGCGCTAGACGGAAGGCGACAACGGGAGGGGCTAGACGGAAGGGCGAAGAGCGACTATGGAGGCGGCAACGGGAGAGAGCATAACGGAAGGGCACTAGGGGAAGGCGACTGACGGCAGAGGGCTAACGTGAAGACGACTAGAAGAAGGGGCGATAGACGGGAAGCGATAGACGGGAAGGGCGCAAACGGGGAGGGCACTAGACGGAGAGGGACTGACGGGAGAGGCGGCTAGAGGGGCACTAGACGGGGAGGGCGGTAGACGGTAGGCGGCAAGAGAGGACTAATGGGAGGGCGCGGAGAGGAAGGTGTGGGGATAGAGGGGAGGGGTAGAGGGAGAGGGCTAGAGAGGCGCAGACGGAGAGCGCAGAGGCGAGGCGCTAAGGGAGGGCGCAGAGGGAGAGGGGGGGCACTAGACGGGAAGCGGAGAGGAGAGGCGATAGCGGGGAGGGAAAGAAGGGGAGGCGATAAGGGATAGGGGTAGATGGGAGAGGGCGACTAGATGGGGGAGAATGGACGGGAGACGCGAGAGAGGGGGGCGACTAACGGGAGGGCGACTACGGTTGGGGCACAGACGGGAGGGGCGACTAGAGAGGGGAGGGCTACAAGACGGGAGAGTGCGACTAGAAGGGTGAGGGCGCAGATGGGAGAGGCGCTAGACGGGAAGGGCAAGAGGCGCCGAACCGAAAGGGAGGGAGAGGGCGATGGAGGGAAGGCGAGGAAGGGATAGGGAGAGGCAAGTGGAGAGGGCGTAGAGGAGAAAGCGACTAGACGGAGAGGCGGCAGAGGGGCGACTAACGGAGAGGGACTACGGGAGAGGCGTAGACGAGGGCAGACGGGAGGGGACTAAGGGGAGTCGACAGAAGGGAGGGCGGCTAGAGGGAGAGGCGGCTAGACTGGAGACGAGGGCGACTAACGGAGGCGCTAGACGGGAAGGGCGCTAACGGGGAGGGACGAAGAGGGGCGGCTAACGGGAGAAGCAAACGGGACAGGGCAACTAGGGAAGGGCGATGACGGAGAAGCGGCTAGACGGGAGAGGCGACTAGAGGGCAAGGGCGGGCGATAGACGGGGAAGCGGAGAGGGATAGGGCGGTCCCAGACGGAGAGGGGACTAGACGGAGGGGGACTGGACGGGAGAGTCGGCTAGACGGGAGGCGCTAGACGGGGGAGGGCGGCTAGACGCGTAGGGGAAGGAGCGACTAACGGGAGGGCGGCTAGACGGGAGAGGGCGACTAACGGAGAGGGCGACTAGTGGGAAAGGCGCTAGAGAGAGGGAGGCTACACGGAAGACGCTAGAAGTAGAGGACGACTAGACGGGAAGGGTAGACGGGAGAGGGCGACTAAACGGGGAGGCATAGGGAGGTACGAGGGGTAGGGGGCCAACGGGAGAGGGCGCTAGACGGGAGGGGTGGGAGAGGGGAAAGGGGAGGGTAGACGGGAGGGGCAAGGGAGAGAGGGGGGCGCAGACGGGAGAGGAGGTGAGGGAGGAGGGAGGGCCTGCGGAATGGCGTCCCTACGTAGGCTAGTGGCCCCTCCCGTGCGTTAGGGTGGCCTACCAAGACGTGGTAGGGCGACTAGACGTGAGGTCGCGCGACTAGACGGGGGTGGGCAACTAGAGGGATAGTCGCAGGCTCTAGCCGGCCTCTCCCCTCTAGCCGCCCTCACATGTCTAGTCGAACTCTCGGCGTCTGGCCGAGTTCTACCGTCTAGCCGCCTTCTCCCGTCTAGTCTCCCTCTTGCTAGTGCTAACATACGCCTCTCCAAACTGCTAGAGTAGTGCCTTCCGTCTAGCCAGGCCCTCCCGGTCTAGTCGCGCTGTCTGCCGTAGTTAGGCGCTAGCCATCTCCCGTCTAGCTGGCGCTCATAGCTGCGCGAGAGTGCGCTAGCCGGGTTCGGAAACCTAGCAGCCCTAGCTCGGGAAAAGGCGCCTTAGACCCGTAAAGGGAGGCCAGAGAGCCCCCGACTGACGGAAAGGGCCCGAAACAACGGAAAGGCGACTAGACAGGATCGACGCGTTTGGAGAGGGCCTACTCGGGAGAAAGCGCCTAGACGGGTGGGTCGGCAAGAGAGGCGCTTTGTCAGGCCACCCGTCTAGACGGGAGAAGGCGCTAGCGGTTTAGAACGGGCCACGCGTGTGTCGGCCTCTCCCGTAGTTCGCCTAGACAGGTGAGGGCCCCCCTCTGAGGGGAGAGGCCGCTAGCCGCCCGACTCCCCGGGTAGCGGGCGCTCTCCTGTCTAGTCGAACTCTCCACAGGCGACTCTGTCTAGCCGGGGGCGGCAACCGGAACCGCCCTCTCCGGGACAGGGCAACTAGCCGTCCTCTCCGTCTAGCGCCTTCTCGTCTAGTTGCCCTCCCCCGTTTAGTCGACCTTAGCGGGTTAGTGCCTTCCCAGCAGTCGTCCTTATAGTCGACTGACGTGTAGCCTACTCGCCGTCTAGTGCACTTCCACAGCCCCCTCTAGCTTAGTCGCCTCCCGTCTAGCGCCGCCTCCGATAGCGCTCTCTATTGCCGCCTTACGCGTCTAGCCGCCCTCCCCCGTCTAGTCGCGCTGTCCCGTCTAGCCGCACTCTCCCGTCCAGTCTCCCTCTCACGTCTAGTCGCCCTCTCTAACCACCGTCTTGGGGGAACCGCCCTATCCCGTCTACTCGCTCTCACCCGTCTATTCGCCCACGCCCGTTGCCTTCTAGTCGTCCTCTCACGTCTAGCCGCTCTCTGCCGTCCAGTCGCCCTATCCCGTCTAGTTGCCCTGTCCCGTATATGCTTCCTCTCCCGTTTGCCGCCCTCTCTAGTCTAGTCGCCCTCTCCCGTGTAGTCGCCCTCTCCCGTCTAGCCGCCATCACACGTTTAGTCGCCCTCTCCAGTCTAGTCGCAGGCTCTAGCCGGCCTCTCCCCTCTAGCCGCCCTCACCTGTCTAGTCGAACTCTCCCATGTAGTCCCACACTCGCGTCTGGCCCAGTTCTACCGTCTAGCCGCCTTCTCCCGTCTAGTCTCCCTCTCCTGTCTAGTCGCCCTCTCTTGCCGACCTCTCCCGTCTAGTCGCTTTCTCCCGAGTAGTCGCCCTCTCCAAACTTGCCGTCGTATCCTGTCTAGTCGCTCTTTCCCGTTGTTTCGCCTTTTCCCGTCCAGTCGCCCTCTCTGGCCTCCCTTTACGGTCTAGGCGCCTTTTCCCGTCTAGCCGCTCTCTCCCATCTTGCCGCCCTCACCCTTCTAGTCGCACTCTCCCGTCTTGTAGCCCTCTCTAAGCGCCGTCTCCCATCTAGTCGCCCTCTCCCGTCTAGTCGCCCACAACCGCGTAGTCGCCCTCTACCGTATAGTCGCCATCTCTCTTCTAGCCGCTCTCTCTGGCAGCTTTTTACCATCTACCGCCCTATCCCACCTAGCTGTCCTCCCCCATCTAGTCGCCCTCTCCCATCTAGCCGCCGTATCCCATTTAGTCGCACTCGCCATTCTTCTCGCCTTCTCCCGACTAGTCGCCCTCTCCAATCTAGCCGCCGTATCCCGTCTAGTTGCCCACCTCCCTCTCCCATCTTGACGCCCTATCCCGTCTAGTCGCACTCTCAGGTCTAGTCGCCCTCACCCTTCTAGTCGCACTCTCCCGTCTTGTAGCCCTCTCTAAGCGCCGTCTCCCATCTAGTCGCCCTCTCCCGTCTAGTCGCCCACAACCGTGTAGTCGCCTTCTCTCGTCTAGTTGCCCTCCCCCTTCTATTCGCCCATCTCCGCTACCCGTCTAGCGCCCTCCCCTCTAGTCGCCCTCTCCCGTCTAGTCGCCCTCTCCCTTAGCCGCCTCCCTCTAGTCGCCCTCCACGTCTGTCGCCTCTCCCGCTAGTGCCGTCTCGTCTAGCCGCCTCTCCCTCTATCCCACTCCCTCTACACCTCTATCGCCCTCCCCGTCTAGTCCCCCGTCTAGCGCCTCCCTAGTCGCCTCCCTTTCCTTCCCGTCTATCCGCCTCTCCGTCTACGCCCTCTCCGTCTAGTCGCCCTACCTTATCGCCTTCTCTCGTCTTTAGCCCCCCCTCCCTTCGCGCCTCCCGTCTACCCCCTCTCCCGTCTACCCCCTCCCTGCTGCCCCCCCCCCTCTCCCCCTTCCCCTCTATCGCCCTCTCGTCCGCCCTTCCCGTCTATCGCCTCTCCCGTCTAGTCGCCCCTCCCGTTAGTCCCCTCTCCCGTCTAGCCGCCAGTCAGTCGCCCTCTCCCGTTGTCCTCCTCTAGCCGCCTCCCGTCTAGCCGCCCTCTCCGTCTAGTCGACTCTCCCCTCGTCCCCTGTCCGCCCTCCCTGTCTAGTCTCCCTCTAGCCCCGTCTAGCCGCTTCCCTCTACTCTCCGTCTAGTCCCCTCTCCCTCTACTCCCTCTCCCTCTAGTCAGCCCTCCCCGTTAGTCGCCCTCTCCCGTCTGTCGCTCTCCCGTCTAGCCGCCCCTCCTTAGTCGCTCTTCCGCCCTTCCGTCTAGCCGCCTCTCCCCGTCTAGTCGCCTTCCCGCTTCCGCCTCTCCCGTCAGCCCCTCTCCCGTCTAGTCGCCCTCTCTACCGTCTAGGGACCGCCCTACCCGTCTATCGCCTCTCCCGTCTATCGCCACCCTCCCTCTAGTGTCCTCTCCCGTCTAGTCGCCCTATCCCGTCAGTCGCCATCTCCCGTTCCGCCCTCTCAGTCTAGTCGCCCTCTCCCGTGTAGTCGCCCTCTCCCGTCTAGCCGCCATCACACGTTAGTCGCCCTCTCCGTCTGTCGCAGGCTCTAGCCGCCCTCCCCCCCTTAGCGCCCTCTCCTGTCTAGTCGAACTCTCCCATCTAGTCCCACTCTCCCGTCTGCCAGCACCTCTAGCCGCCCTCTCCCGTCTGAGTCGCCCCTCGTAGCACCTCCCTCTGTCATCCGTCTAGCCGAGCCCTCTACGCCTCTCCTCTTGCCCTCCCGTTCCCGTTTGCCCTCTTCCTAGTGCCCTCCCGTTAGCGCCTCATGCCCTCTCCATCGCCCTCCCCGTTGTCCCTCTCCGTCTAGTCGCCTCTTCTTCTAGTCGCCTCTCACGTGTAGCCTCCTCTGCCGTCTAGTCGCACTTTCCCACCTAGTCCCCCTCTCCAGCTTGTCGCTCTCTCCCGTCTAGCCGCCGCCTCCCGATTGTCCTCTCTTTTCCGCCTTGCGTCTAGCCGCCCTCCCCCGTCTAGTCGCGCTGTCCCGTCTACCGCCTCTCCCTCAGTCTCCCTCTACGTCTAGTCGCCCTCTCTAACCACCGTCTTGGGGGAACCGCCCTATCCCGTCTACTCGCTCTCACCCGTCTATTCGCCCACGCCCGTTGCCTTCTAGTCGTCCTCTCACGTCTAGCCGCTCTCTGCCGTCCAGTCGCCCTATCCCGTCTAGTTGCCCTGTCCCGTATAGTCCTCCCCGTTAGCCGCCCTCTCGTTAGTCGCCCTCTCCCGTGTAGTCGCCCTCTCCCGTCTAGCCGCCATCACACGTTTAGTCGCCTCTCCAGTCTAGTCGCAGGCTCTAGCCGGCCTCTCCCCTCTAGCCGCCCTCCGTCTAGTCGCCTCACCCTAGTCACCTCCCTGGCCCATCTACCGTCTGCCCTTCTCCGTCTAGCCCTCTCCTGTCTAGTCGCCCTCTCTTGCCGCCTCTCCCGTCTAGTCGCTTTCTCCCGAGTAGTCGCCCTCTCCAAACTTGCCGTCGTATCCTGTCTAGTCGCTCTTTCCCGTTGTTTCGCCTTTTCCCGTCCAGTCGCCCTCTCTGGCCTCCCTTTACGGTTTAGGCGCCTTTTCCCGTCCAGTCGCCCTGTCTGTCTGCCCTCTATCGTCTAGGCGCCCTCTCCCGTCTAGCCGCACTCTCCCGTCTTGTAGTCCTCTCTAAGCGCCGTCTCCCATCTAGTCGCCCTCTCCCGTCTAGTCGCCCACAACCGTGTAGTCGCCCTCTACCGTATAGTCGCCATCTCTCTTCTAGCCGCTCTCTCTGGCAGCTTTTTACCATCTACCGCCCTATCCCACCTAGCTGTCCTCCCCCATCTAGTCGCCCTCTCCCATCTAGCCGCCGTATCCCATTTAGTCGCACTCGCCATTCTTCTCGCCTTCTCCCGACTAGTCGCCCTCTCCAATCTAGCCGCCGTATCCCGTCTAGTTGCCCACCTCCCTCTCCCATCTTGACGCCCTATCCCGTCTAGTCGCACTCTCAGGTCTAGTCGCCCTCACCCTTCTAGTCGCACTCTCCCGTCTTGTAGCCCTCTCTAAGCGCCGTCTCCAATCTAGTCGCCCTCTCCCGTCTAGTCGCCAACAACCGTGTAGTCGCCTTCTCTCGTCTAGTTGCCCTCCCCCGTCTAGTCGCGCTCTCCCGTCAATTCTCCCTCTCACGTCTAGTCGCCCTCTCTAACCACCGTCTTGGGGGAACCACCCTATCCCGTCTACTCGCTCTCCCCCTTCTATTCGCCCACTCCCGTCTAGTCGCCCGTTGCCTTCTATTCGTCCTCTCACGTCTAGTCGCCCTCTCCCGTTTAGTCGCCCTCTCCCGTCTAGCCGCCATCACACGTCTGGTCGCCCTCTCCCGTCTAGTCGCAGGCTCTAGCCGCCCTCTCCCCTCTAGCCGCCCTCACATGTCTAGTCGAACTCTCGCGTCTGGCCGAGTTCTACCGTCTAGCCGCCTTCTCCCGTCTAGTCTCCCTCTTCCGTCTAACATCCCTCTCCACTCTAATTCCCTCTCCCGTCTAGCCACCCTCTCCCGTCTAGTCGCGCTGTCCCGTTTAGCCAGCCTCTCCCGTCTACTCCCCCTCTCTTGTCTGTCCGCCCATTCCCGTCTAGCCGCCTTCTCCCCTCTAGCCACCCTCTCCCGCTTTTCCGCCCTCTCCCGTCTAGCCGCCCACTCCCTCTAGCCGCCTTCTCCCCTATAGCCACACACTCCCGTCTATTCGCCCTCTCCCGTCTAGTCGCCCTCTCCCGTCAAGTAGCCCTGTCCCGTCTAGTCGCCCTCTCTCGTCCAGTCGCCCTCTCCCGTCTAATCGCCCTCTCCCGTCTAGTCGCCCACTCCCGTGTAGTCGCCCTCTCCCGTCTAGCCGCCATCACACGTCTAGTCGCCCTCTCCCGTCTTGTCGCAGGCTCTAGCCGCCCTCTCCCCTGTAGCCGCCCTCTCCTGTCTAGTCGAACTCTCCCATCTAGTCCCACTCTCCCGTCTAGCCGAGCACAACCGTCTAACCGCCCTCTCCCGTCTAGTCGCCCGCTCTAGCCGCCCTCTCCCGTCTAGTCGCCTTCTCTCGTCTAGTTGCCCTCCCCCGTTTAGTCGCCCTCTCCCGTCTAGTCGCCTTCTCCAGTCTAGTCGTCCTCTATCTTCTAGTCGTACTGTCACGTGTAGCCTCCCTCTGCCGTCTAGTCGCACTTTCCCATCTAGTCGCCTCTAC